>OW026519.1:99266062-99493859 GCA_932274085.1 Protocalliphora azurea | reverse complement strand
ATAATATAATATAATATAATATAATATAATTTAATATAATATAATATAATATAATATAATATAATATAATATAATATAATATAATATAATATAATATAATATAACATAATACAATATATAATATAATATAACATAATATAATATAATATAATATAATATAATATAATATAATATAATATAATATAATATAATATAATATAATATAATATAATATAATATAATATAATATAATATAATATAATATAATATAATATAATATAATATAATATTATTATTATAGAATTTCTAAAGAACTAGTAATTGAGATGAAAATTAGATAGCTACCACATCTCATACACATACAAAGTAAATTGTATTTATCGCAAATATAAAGATCAAAAGGAAATTATTTCCACAAAATATTTAGGCAAAAGCTTAAACATTTTGTGGAAATAATTTCCTTATCAAGTTATACATGTGAGATGAAAATAGAGGGGGCAGCTCCAGGGCTATAGGTAGTTCCCATACAAAGTAAATATTAATTATCGAATATCTAAAGAACTAAAATATTTTAAGTCTTAGGATTTTGTGCGAGTAATTTTGTTATCAAGATTCACTATTGTGATGAAGTAGGTGGCGAAGAAAATCGGCCTAAGCTTGTTTATAATATAAATATTTTAAAAATTTTCGATATATCAAAATATCTATATTAAAACAATAAAAAAATCTTAGTATTAAGATATTTGAGGTGTTTGTACTCAAAAATATTTGTGTATAAAATAAAATTACAAAAACTTTGATAAAATTTGAATTTTAGTTTGAAATTTATACCACAGATGAGAGTTACTTAGTGTATATAATGGCCCTCAATATAATGATAACGTAACTATTCTCTTTACTTTTGCAAAACTTCGAGTATGACAACCATTTAGAATGTCTGTTGGAAATTTCATTGAAATTGGAGATGTCAAATCCGATTTCTGTCCATTCTGATATCCAATACTTTTTAATCAAATGCTATACACTTTTTACTTTCAATTCTATATATTTCTTTCTTTTATATTTTGTAAATAAAAAATCACATATTTTAAAAGTACATACCTATAGTAATGTTATATAAAACATTTTAAAATTTAAATTTAAATATTTTACACAGTTTTGCTATTAATATAAACATATACTATATATACTTTTTAATTAAAAATTTTTAATTTAATTAAAAATAATTAAAAATTTTTAATATGTTGTAATAATCTACTCAGCCATACTTAAAAACTATACTATGTTACATTCCAAGCGTATTAAATTATTAATTTTTTATTTGGTAGCATCGTGAATAAGTTACTGTCCGTCATATAAATATGCAAATAAAACTGAACATTTTTAACATTTGTGACTAATATATTGTTTATTCATCATTTCGTACATACAACAACATTTTAATAAAATTGTTTTTGTTTTGTTGAATTTATTTATTTGTATTTTTGCTAACATTTATGTGTTTTCTTTCTATGATTCAATGATTCTTTGCAGTATGTGCTGCTGAGGTTGAAGCCTAAGTGTATGAGTTTGAAATAAATAAGTGTATGTTAAAAAAAGAAAAAAGAATGAACTAATCTATGACAAAATTATGTACTTATGTGTTTTTGCATTTGAAATAAATTCGAAAAATTCATAAACTAAAAATATAAAAAATGAACTCGGAATTGATCATAAATTTAAAAATTGTTATTAAATTAAAAGAAAATTAATTTCTGTATAATTAATAACTGTTTGTTTACTTGTTTTTATATTCTAAATATACAAAAAATACACAAAAAAAGAAAAAATTAAAATCTATTGCAACAGGCGTTCATATGATCATGCAACAAACACGCCACTACACTTTCAAATACACAGACACACGATCACGTCCTTACAATACAAGCGTTATTTATTTTTATTAACAAAATCATTTTCTTTTTTATTTTTGCCATTGTATAATTTTTGAAAAAATTTATAATTTTAGTTTGAAATTATTCATTTAATTTTTTATTTAACCCAAAATTACATTAACTTTATAATGTATCTTCATATTTATTAATTTATTTATTTATTTACTTATTTAGAAAAGTAAGAATGTAAAACTACAAAATACTGCATATGTCAAAGAAAATATCTGTGAAAAGAAAATTTATTTTTATATGATTTTTTTTTTGTGTAAATATAATTTAACTTTTATTATAAAAACTGTTAAATCAATGAAAAAATACAAAAATCTAATTTAAATGGAAAACAATATAAAATTTTGAAGAAAATCGAAAATTTACGATTGTGTTTTTATTATTACTGAGATTTTATATTCTGATGGAAGGGAGGGCATTTCGGTTGTGTTAATGTCTAGCAGACGATATATAGATAAATGATGATATAAATAAAATAAACAATCGAATATAAACAATCATAAAAGAGTTTTTAATGTCGAAAATCGACATTAGTCGTTAATGTTTGGGAATGAGAATGTGAAACTGATCGAATATACGAGCGAGTATCGCAGTACAACAATAAATACTCTATATAGTATAAACAGATGTGAGAGATAATAATTAAATGGCCTTGACCCATATATTTTTGTTACACCCGTTGCCTGTGGACATGTGGAAGATTTCAATGAATTGTCTGCCAAATGTAATGGCGAAAAGAACGGCGTTATGCGGGGGTATGGAATGAACATTTATTTTGATGAGACAGGCACTAGTGTGGTCAAATATATTTGGCGAATTCTGCCTTAATATTTCGTAAAAACAATATAAATTAGTACATATTGTATTAATATATATATTTTTTTTGCAAACTTTTAAGATTTCAAGAGGAAAATGAACAATAATATTCTTTTAGATCGAATTGATTTTCATAGTGCGATATATGACATAAATTTTTCACAAATGTTACGTATACAAATTACTTTCTGTAAATAAACATTATATGTATTTGGTAAATAAATTTTATATTTATAATATAAATAAACAAATGCTAAGCATGTATGGATTTGTGATATATATATATATATATATATATATATATATATATATATATATATATATATATATATGTATATACATTCAAAAGAAGAAATATAAAATTGGTATTTGTAAGTACAGTAGTTTTCCGATTGAACGAATATACATATTTTTTTCTAGGCGTTTACATTAGTTAGGTCTATTCTGGAATACGGTTCAGTAATCTGAGACCTACATTATAATATTTATATTCGTAAACTTGAATCAGTCTTTTCAGTTTCTTTTTTGTCTCCGAAACCTAAGATGGAACAGCGATTCTAACCTTCCTCCATATTGTAGCTGTTTGGCCCTTATAAAGCTTCCAACTTTTAAAAGTAGAAGGGTCGCACATAGGGACAGAGGTATTCCAAAGGTGGCATTAAATAAACCGTGGCATTTAAACATAAGCGATTGGTATTGTTAAAAAAAATTATTTTTTCTAGATTATAAATATGATTTAAAATTATAACCAACCGAACGAAATTTATGAAAAACAATGAAAATATATACTTATATATATTTAGTGAGTACGAAATTTATAAATATTGTTTTATTATTCAATAATTAAAACTAGAAGGAATGACCAAGACCAACTATATTATACCCTACACCATTGTGTACGAGCATAATAATTCGGGATTATTACACTGCACTTTAGGGCGATTCCTGGGAGTGGGTTTATATGGCAATGTTCCTTCTACTTACATAAAACTTATTTGTGTCGAATATTAAGTTGATGCTAACATTCGTATGTGATTTATGCACGTTAAAGTGATTTTCGGAAGAGGGGTTTATATGGTCAATTGTGGACCGATCTTCATAAAATTTAGTACAAAGATTGATACATGTACAGAACTTTAAACTCTATTTCGGAAGGACATTTGTGAGGGGGCTTCGTCCTTGTATCATAAAAGTCCCACGTGCCAAATTTCATTGAATTACCTTTAAAATTACGATCCGTACTTTGTGCACAAGGTTTACATGACTGCCAGCCAGCCAACCAGTCAGCCGTCCAGCCAGCTAGACAGATGAACGGACATCGTTAGATCGATTTAAAAAGTTGTTCTGAGACTATTGGCATACTTTAAGGTGGGTGTTGGATAACTTTTTCTATGCGTTACAAACGTCAGTACAAGCGCATAATACCCCAACCACCTATGGCGGTGTGGACTATAAATAGGTATAAGTACATGTTATAATATTCTGAAGTTTATTGAACATATTAGGAAATTATAAATTTGGAAAAATATAATTTTTTTCATGCATACCACTGTGTTCCCACCGTTATTACCCTTACATCTGTATAATCTTGTGAATAAATCTTAGTTGTGCCGAACCTGATATTCAAATTATTATGTGATTTATTAAAAAGTTATTTAAATTACAATAACTTTGGAAATATTTAACTTGCTAATCGTAATTTCTTCTCAGTTTTTATTGAAGCTATAGCTGAATTAAATAAATGAATAAATAAATAAATGTTCTTTAAACTGAAAAGTTTGTGGTATACAATAATTACATACAAGTTTCTTTTTTGCATACAATTTATTAAAGTTATACAAAATATTTTTTTTAGAATGCATTTTATTACAGAAATTACTATGTATTAACAATAATTTCAAAAAAATATAACATAGAAGGGAACAATTGAGTGGCTTGAAAAAAATTATTAAAATATTGTTTTTATCAATTTATTTTGCTATATAGAGGCGAGACAAGTTACCTAGTGTAGACACTAAGTTACTGACATATAATAATTACGTTTCTGCTTACACAATAAAACAATGCGAGCCAGAGATGGAAAATTGCTTATTTTATATTGTATCAATCATAAAAACAAAAAGTATTTTTTCGACTATAATGGTACCAATTTTGTTAATATATTTTAATTACAAACATTTACACAGTAAAGAAATTAATTACAATTATTTCTTTTGTAACAATAATATATTAGTAGGAAACATTCGCAAACGAATGTGAAATAAAGTGCGCGGCAAACCTATAAGGTCACTTTTATTTGCTCCGTGTATTAAAAAGTTGAAGGGGTATTTGATGGTACTGTTAGCTAAAAGATTTATTAATGCATCGTTTCGTATCATTTATTTGACATTTGATCTTTTTATAGACAAAAACGCTTTCCAATGGCAATTTATTCCTTGTTCATTTTTTTATAGAAGTGATTACGAAGTGAATTATTTTAATTCCAGAAGTGTTTCTAGAAATTCATTCCGCTCAGCTTTAAAAATTTCCACTTTTACCTATCCCACTGAATTATACGTCGTTTTTTCAGAATTAAAATGAGCTAAATAAAATTAAATAACATTGAAAATGAGAAAACGTTCATATTCAGATGATCAAAAAGTAAATATCTTTTGGTGCAAAAATTTTATTCCGTTCCGGAAATTGATTGAATGTTTTAAAACGCTTCTATCTCAGAAGCTGTATATGTATTTTCACATACAGTATATATAACACGAATTCCATGGTACGTCACATATGAAAGACACATTCATACTCAAAAATGTTCTGAAAAATTTCTCATAAAGTTGCACATATTTAATGTACATACACATGTACATATATAAGTATATTGTTTGTGTTTTGTATATATTACTACATATACAGTGTCGGCCAAAACTAACTGAACAAAAGTTAGTTTTTAATTAATTTATGTATAACATAACTTTTTATTGGTTTTGAAGAAAAATAATTAACATAATAACAGATATATATTTTTCAACTGTTAAGCTTAATATTATATGACAATCGATTTGCTTTCGACCACTTCAGAGAATCTTTATGACTTATATTTGGAATTAAACTAATAGATTTGTATATTATTAGCATTGGCATTGATGTCTCTCTGGGCCTCTCGCGATCTTTTTCCCATTGCTCTTTTGGTGTACTATTTGCCATAGGTTTTAAAATAGTCTTAAGATCATCACGGGACTATGTGGACTTGTCCATGACGGTTACCACTTGCTGATGTAACCAATTTTCCATTAATTTTTAGGTTTATTTTGGGTCTTTTTCATGTTTGAATATTCAAGGGGTCAGTATTTTATCTCTGATATGTGAAAACATTACTTCCTGCAGAATATTTCGATGCACTTTCTTATGCATTATACCATTAATTGCATGTCGCCTCCATGCTTTATAGTACCCTGGCAGCATGGGGAATGTAAATGTTGATAAAGGGACTTACTAACACTTCTCTTTTTATCCAGATTTCTCATATTAACTTCGATTTGTCTGAGAAAAAAAATTTTGTTTCATTGATTTCGAGCACAATGGAGGTACACTCGCCCTGTAAAATTCTACTCTGGTCTGAACTGCTTCTGTTTAGATTGTACGTGTGGTTATTTTAATGCTCAATGATTTAAGACCAATTGGAACAGTCTTATTATGATCGCTTTGACTTCCTCTAACAATTTATGTGTTATTATTGATAGTTGACCATCTTGGTCGGCTCCCACAATCGATTCATTGTTCAGTTTGTTTTGATGCGCTTTATTAAGAGTTGCGTCAATACTTAATTACATTTTATATTATATAGATAGGAAAGGTGTAACAATTTATATGTTTTAATTTAGAACTGAAAATAATCTTTATATGGAAGTAAATATTTTTGTAAAAAATACTATTACTCTGCACATACGAAGGCAATCTTCTAAATATAGGATTTGTTCAGTAATTTTGGCCGGCACTGTACATGTATGTATACTAAATTAAAAAATTTTTAAACTTACAAATTTAACAACGAATCAAATAGCAATATTTGTGTAAACAAACTAATTAAATAAATTTGTATAGAATTCCGTAAACATCTAGATTTAAATTATATTTATAAGCTGCTTAAGAATTTATTCATTCTGCTTATTTATTTTTATTTTTGAATATATAGTCAATTTGTATATTTATGATATGATATGTTATGTTTTATTTTTATTAATAATTATTTTTTATAACAATTCTTTTAAATCATTTGCAAATCCAACGCTTAAGACGGTCGTTAAGATTTGTATGTATCTGCAATTAGGCATGATCAGGATCTAAAGCCATTTTCATAACACAGTTCAGTTATGAGAAGAGTAAGTACAACATATTCATATTCTTTATTTTATTTTTTCACACATACATATGTATTGTATATGTATCTTTTTAAATGTAGATAATATGTAAGCATTTTAATTTTCCAATTATTCCATCTTATGATTGCTTTGTATTAGTGTTCTATTGATTTTGTAAACATGACATTATATGGAATATAAGATGATTACTAGTTTTGACTATGCTTCTTATTTTAAGACCCTGAATTGGATCCTCATCGCCCGAGTAGGAAATTCTCTGCTCCCAGACCATTAGAAGATCCAGTTGATGATGAAACCAAGGAAAAACAACGTTTGCGCCAGGAACGCCTCATGACTGTAAATGAAGAGGAGTTAGATATCGTCGAATTGGAGAAGAAAAAGGCCCAACGGGCTGATGAAGCTAAACGTCGCGAACAAAAGTAAGTTTTCTTCATATCACTAAATATAATTTATTGAATGTCCCATTCATATATGGTCGATCGGCCAGTGAATCGCTTTATGGATTCGTTTATAATACTGCTATCGGTATAAGAAATAAAATCTTTGTAAAGATCTTTTTAATGTGGAATATTTTTAGACGAATAACTACAAATAATACCGTCTCTTGTTTAGTTAATCAATTTCAGCATTTAAAAGTATTAGTTTGATTTAGGGTTTCTATGAGGGAAAAAATTCCGGAAAATATTTTATTTAAAATCCTGAGAAATTTTTTCAGAAATTAAAATTAAATACTTAAGAGTTATTTTTTGTTTTATTGATGTTAAATATTTCTTAATTTAAAATAAAACTCTATAAAGTTTTTACACTTTTCAATAGACTCTTGAAAATAGTATTGATAATGATATGGTATAATCAGGTAATAACAAATTACTACCCAGCTGTTTTTCGGTGTCAATTGACCCCCTCACCTAGCACACTTAAATGTGTGCATATTTTTTACAACCCTCTTTCGTATATTTATTGAACGATCGTTAAGCAAACTAAAACTTTACCGACCTTTTGTAAGCGTGGAGTTGGCGATTGTAACTTTACTGACCCTATGGTAAACGAGAAGAAGTCGAAAAGAAGATAACAAAAAGTTTGTACTAACTTATTGTAACCAATAAAATGATTGTGTGTGCACAAATGTGCTACTGCGTAGCCGAGGAGGTAATTGTGTATGCAAAAATGTGACACCACGTAGTCGAGGAGCAATAGACTTCCTCCTATTGAGGTGAATAGTTACGTAGTTAATAAAGCAAACCGAACGACTATTAAAAACGTTCTCACGACAATTGGTTCTTCGCTCCGGAATGATACGAGTTGCACTCGGCCAAAGCCTGTCATCTGAGAGAGAGCTGTATCAACAAATTTATAACATCCCAGTAAAAAAATAACTTTAAAAGAGCTGAAAAAGTCATGATTTTAACATTGTGTTGTCATCAGAAGGAAGTACTTAGTGCTGAAAAAGAGCTGCTGGAGTTCTTTTTTTAATCTATGGTTGTCATTGGAAGGATGTTCTTCTTTTATAATTCCTGTTCGTTGCTTTTGAAGTACTTCTCTTAAAACTATATTTATAAAATCTTTTAATAAAAATATGGTTTTAGCTTTGTTAATAGATAATAAAAATACGTTTCAATTTGTGAAATTTTTATTTTCTTAGAAATTATTGAAATTTTTTCCTGCTAAAAATACATTTATTTTCACATTTTTGTAATTCTTATTACCTTCTAAAAATTTCTATTACCTTCTAAAAAAAGTTAAAAAAATGCACTACTTTTGAAGTGGTGAAAAAAATCTTTTTTGAAAGCACTTTCGAAAGTTTTTGAGTTAACTTAGTTCATTGAAACTATTTTAGGGCTTTGGAAGAGGAAGTTAAACGCAAAGCGGAAGAAGCTGCTGAACGTAAAGCCAAAAAAGAGGCCTCACGTTTAGCCGAAGAAGAACGTAAACGTCAAGAAGAAGAAGAGGAAATGAAACGTTTGGCTGAAATTGAAAAACAAGCTGAGGAAGCTCTTAAGGCGGCCCAAGAAGCTGAAAAAAAGTATGTACAGTTTTTAAGATTTTAATCTACTATCTAATTTTTGTTTACATGTTTAGAACACTCGAGGAAGAACAAAAGCGTAAAGCTTTTGCAGAAGAGAAAAAACGTCTAGAAGAGGAGGCTAAATTGGCTGAAGAGGCTAGACTAGCCGAAGAAGCTAGATTAGCCGAAGAAGCTAGATTAGCTGAAGAAGCTAGATTAGCTGAGGAGGCAAAATTAGCCGAAGATGCTAGACTTGCTGAGGAGGCTAAACAAGCTGAAGAAGCTGCCCGTAAAGCTGAAGAAGCTGCTCGTCTTGCCGAAGAGCAACGCATTCGTGAGGAAGAAATTAATAGATTGGCTGAAATTGAAAAACAAGCCGAAGAAGAACGTGAAGGTGAATTGGCTCGCCAAGCAGCTGAATTAGCTGAAATTGCTCGACAAGAAGCTGAGATCGCTGCTCAAGAACTGCAAACCATTCAGCAAACTGAAAAAGCGGAAATCACAGCCAAAACTGCCGATGAACCAATTGTAGAAGAACCTGCCACTCCCGAAGTACAACAAGAGCCCATCATTGAACTGAACATAAGCAGTGGTGGAGATGCTGATGTTGTCGATGCCACCACTGAAGAAGAATAATTTTAAGCATCAGAAACATTTGTCTTTTTCTTTTAACTAAATAATTTCATTTATACTTTATCACGACATTAAAACAAGACATATAAACACAAAAACATTAAAAAATGAGCCTTAACCATGAACCCATTTAGTTGAGTTCAATTTGTCTTATTTGCTGAATATTTCTTTACATATATAAATACATTGATTATAATTATTAATTTTCGTTTAATTATAAAAATCAAAATACATTTACATACTGAAAATTTTCAAATTAAATTCTTACTGCTTGTACTATACTTTTTGAAACTCTAAATAGCGTCAGTCAAATTTATTACAATCTCCACTAAGGAACATTAAAGAAAGACATTTAATTATGAAATATAACATTCTTTCTTTTTTACAACTAAATGTCAATGTAATCCGTCTGTATATTAGTTGCTTAACTAATTAGAACTACCTACATATATTTATCGAAATATGGTAATTTATCGCCAGAAAGTTTAAAGTTTTTGAGTTCGGAGAGGACGATTTTTTAAAGTGGCAAATCGAAAGAAATTTTATTTAAATTATGTCATGAAAAGAAAAACATTTCTATACTTTGTCTATTGTATATTTATATGTTTTTCGTATAATGTATGTATGATGTATATGAGTTGATATTTGCTTTAAAAATTGAACCCAACCGCATTTTTGCTAAACCTTTAATGAATGCTTTTAACCTATAAAACTACAATTTGTTTTCATGTTGTTTTTAAGTTAACGAATTTATCTAATAATTATCTACTACTTATTTTAATTTAGACACATTATATAATCAATAATTAAACAAATATAATTGTTGTTTTATTTAAAAGTATCCATATGGATACATGACACTTTTGCGAATTTGCCAGGATATAAGCGGATTTTCGTATCAAATAATTACAGATAATTATTTTTCACTGCGTCAGCTATAATCTCCATATTAGTTTACTTAGATGTTTCACATTTAACTAAAATTGATTGTGTTTAAAAAATGTTGGCTTAAAAAGTTAGTAATTTTTTCACAAAAATATATCAAATGTGTAGAAAAAGTTTTGTATTAATATTTTGTATCAAAAAAAATTTAGTTTATAATTTTTTGTTGAACTTTTTTATAGTTTTTTAGAATTTTTGTATATCGGCTTAAGTTAATTGAATAATTGTAGAAGAATACATTCCTAGCAAAAACTTTTTGGTTCTCAATAATGGCAACTACTTTTTAAAGAAGTTTCTTGGTAATGAGGTGTCATTATTGTTTGCCTACTCTGTATTACATAAATAAGTACTCAATAATATAATGGCACACTAATATTGAAATCACGTGGATGAGCGCTGGACTAATAACCAGAAGGTTCTTAGTTCAACCCCATTCTGATACTGTTAGTTTTTTTTTAACAAAATATCTAAAAAAAATATTTTATACTAAAAAAGTTTTTGCCACTTAGAAAATGAAGTACGAGATGGTGTAGTGAGTAAGACGTTAGTCACTAAAAACGTATGGCTAATTTATGTCCAAATCAATTTTTTTTTGTTTTTTACTTATTTTATTTTCGTTTAGGTATATATTTTTGAGTACCTCTAGAGTCTAAAAATATATGCATGAATTTTTGGACAACTCGTACAAAAATAACTAGTTATTCAGGCAAAAAAATAAGTAGTATATTTTTGTTTCCAATTATACTTGCTAGCTTACAAGGAAAGCAAACTTTTTGCTTGGATTTAATAAAACCTTTCCAATGATCCTCTAAAATCTAAATTACGAAAGGAAATATTCAGAATATTTAAACTTTAATAAAATATCAAGGTTGACAACCGATTCAAAAAGGTAAAAAGGTTAACGGTAATGGTATTTTGGATTATTTTGGTAAGGGTATTTTAGCGCTATCGGTATTTAAAGCTATTTCGGTGACGATATTTTAGCAGTAACGATATTTGCAGTTATTTCAGTAATGGTATTTTAAGAATTCAAAAATTTCGCAGATATCGGTTCACAACCTTGAAATATAAAGTGAAGTCAACTATTAAGCTTACACATTAAGAAATGTGTAATTCTATCTGAATTAATTGTTAGCTAAAGAAAATAATTTGCATAAGTAAACATATGTTAATAATATTAATATCATAGCAATTCAAGAATATAATAGCATAATTAAAACCGAAGATAACTAAATCTTCGATATCATATCGCACTCTGGTTAATTGGAAAATAACAACTTCGTTCTGTGCTCTCTATGTTTGCTAAGACCGATAGTAAACAAATAATTACATTAAATTTAAATAAAATTTAAAACACTATTTAAAATTAAAATTAATTTAGTAATACTAAAGGTATATTGAATAATAGTTAATTGACTTAAATTTAAAATTTAAAACATACTCGTAGGACAAAATTAACAATTAAAATAAAAATTTAAACCGGACAGATAATGGTGGACAGTCGCAGGGCGAAAGGACAGTATCGGACATTTCAACGGACGAAGATGTGTTGATAGGGGTTCAACGGGACATCCTTTTACAGGAGAGTCAATTGTCAATTCCTTTGCTGGGACCAGCGCCACCGAGAAACTCGGGGCTATTACTCTCGGCTCTGAAGATGAACATGAGATCACTGTGATCTCAGTTCGCGCTCAGAGTCAAGAGAAGGATACCAGAAGTGTCGAGACGGGGTTGGAGATTGTTCGATTGGCTCAGAGAGGCATTCGTCTAGAAGTGGTTTAGTTCAGCAAGACGCAGTAATACGTGACGCGACAGCCATTAATATATACCAAACTAAAGAGGAGAAGGCTCGGAGTGGCGCAAGAGGTTCTCTTATCTATGTGCATAAGATAGCTAAGGGAGGCCCTTTGCCACTTGCAGGCAAAGATAACTATCTTTTCAGGAAGCACAAGCGGAATGTTAAAAGATTCGAGCGAATCTACGGACCTGCTTGTGACTCTCTTGGAATGTCTTATTCTGAAGGATTGTTCGAGGTGCTGACAATATTCCAGAAATGTCTCTTAAGAGCACAGGAGAAAAGTCAGCCTCCTCAGTGATGCATGACGCAGCAGTAGGCGGTGATAGAGGCGTACATGCAAAGCATATAGTCCTTTTGGAACATCAAGCAATGATTGTTAAGCCAACAACTACCAGTGGTGCGGCTGATCGTAAACCATCCAGTAAATCTGGCAACTCAAAAAAGATTGTCAGGGGTGTTAGGTCTGGAGATAATCAGTCCTCAACCAGTAAGAAGGTAGCATATCAGAAGTCTATCAACTCCTTTGGTGGAGCCTGCAAGGACACCACTAGTGGGGTTGTAAAAACTTCTATCATAAGGTCTTCTTTATTGAAGGTTGTTGTTCAAAATCCATCCAGCTCTCTTAAGGGTCCCCAAAAGGGGGTCGTTAAAAGAGCCAGGTTTGGGAATGACCAGCAGACTTTGATGGCCAAGAAGACTATTCGCACACTTTCCAACTCTGGTAAGAGCCTCCATAAGGAGGTTACTAAAAGAGTTGAATTAGGAAGCGAACAACCCTCAAAATCGGAAAAAGCGTAGGAATCAGTGTTGCAGAACTGTATTCATTGACAAGGCTCATCCAGATGAGAGGATCAGCGTTGAGCAATGGTGGCAGATTGAACACAAGCTCATTGAGGAGATTGCCCTTGTAAGAGGAAGGCAGGACAAGGTATTCTTCAGCTGCGGAAATGAGAAATCTTTTGAATTTCTCAAGAACGCAGTTGCTAAATGCGACACTCTTTATCCAGAGGCGAAACTTGGAGTGACAGCACGGTTCCCTCCACCCATTCAAGAGGTGGGAACCATTCTGACAGTATTCAGATTCGCAGTGGATTAGGAGTCTTTGAAAAAGTTGGTGTCACTGGGGGTTATCAGTTTCGGGTTTGGGGTGATCAGGCATAGATATACTAAATCTGATAAACCCAAATAGGCTATTAGTGACTCAAATTAATTTGCACCATGACATCTTTTCTCAATATAGAAGGGGCCTTTAATAATATTAGGATAGAGGTGATCAGAGAGTCACTTGCTTCACTTAATATTAGCGAATTCCTAATTGAGTCGATAATTCAAATGTTAAGCAGTAGGGTTATCAACTCAAGCATGGAAAACACTTGTATGATTAAGCTTGTGACGAATAGCATACTACAAGGAGGGTTCTCTCTCCATTGTTGTGGCTTCTAGCCGTGAATGTCATATTGACGAACTTCGATGTTTAGGATTTATTTGGGACGTAGTTATACTGGTCTCGGTTAAATTTCTACCCACGACTACTGAGATTATGCAATCAGGCCTGCGACTTTAGAAGACTGAATTAGTTCTGTTTACCAAGAAATATAAGTTTGAGGCTTTTAAGCAACCGCTATTGCATGTAATGGAACTTAAATTGTCAGGGGAGGCCAAATACCTGGATGTATACCTGGACAGTAAGTTATCTTGGAAAAGCACGCAGCCGAAGGAATTGGGATTAATAGGAAACTTCAGAGCGGGGCATGCTAGTATACTTAACTAAGTTGAATTTAATGGTCAGACACTATCTATCAGCAACCCTTGGGATTATGTCGGGACTACAATTGAATTCGGAGCTACTGCCGTTATTGAAATCACTAGCAGGGACCTCTGGGTTGGGGTGGAAAAGCTTCTTGGAAGTTGGGCTATCTTTACGGAAGGCTCGAAGATGGCAGTAGGCATGGGGGCGGGGGCCTACTATATAGAAAAGGAAATCAGACGGTCTTATAGATTATCGGATAGTTGCAGTATTTTTCAGGCAAAGATTCTGTGTATTTACAAGGCCTTAGGATTATTTGAGGAGAACGTTGAAAGGGACTCTGAGGTAACTATCTATGTGGATAGTCAAGCACCACTATTGGCAATTGGATAGGTCTTTTGCGGTGGTATCGGTTAGGATTCCAATAAGGTCCTGTTTTAGGCCCATAAGGGAATGGACTTTAAACAGAATGAATCATGCATGGAAGAATATAACAGACTGCAGAGTATCTAGAACGTTATGGCGTAACCTTAAACTAGCACATTCGAAACAGCTTCTCAGCATGTGTCGGGAAAGTCTAAGGGTCATTGTGGTTATGATCACTGGCCACTCCGTTTTTAAAGGAGCTAAAGAGCTATGTTATCGCACCACTATCATAGCTAAAGAGCTAAAGATAGTGGTGCATATACTCCTCAGCGTTAAAGGCTGAGGAGGTTTGGGAGTCACACTCTGCACAAACTAGAGGAGGTTACGGGAAAAGGGCTTGGTAATCTGAGAGGGTTCTCAATGGTGATAAGGTGGCATAGGGACAATCGTTCTAGATTGTTACACAGAAAAAAGTCACCAATCACCAAATATATTAGTAAATAATTCATTCAACTAAAAACTTTTTTTAAATTTGCACCTCTCACCAAAATGATTATATCAATTACTAAAAACTGTAAAAAATGAAAAACAGAAAAATAGAAAAACAGAAATAGAAAACTGAATGAATTAAAAATTTCAATGAGAAATAAAAGTTTACTTATTTATTAAATTTAGATGCAAAATGAAACAACTGTGTTAATTGAAAAATACACGGTAATAAAATGTTCTGTATAAGCTGTAGGTTCCACGAATTTCCAATAGATCATCTAATTGACTTCTTTTTCTCTATCTCTTTACTCTATTTTTATGTAATATCTCTTCTGACATACTAAAGGAATTCACAATGGACCGACTGATCTCTGAGTGGAGGCGTCACCCTTTTATACTTACCTATAGTGTTTCCAGCTAGATCTGGCGGTATTTAGATGTTTCTAGCGGATAGTTTCCATAAAAAAACCTAAATTTTCTGGCTGCAACCTTTTATTTATCTGGCGGTTTCTAGCGGTTTTTCCTTTATTATAAAAACATGCGTTTGAAACAGAAATAAGAAAATTCAAAGATATTTATTTCTTTTACAAATAACTAATTTATCTAAAAAATTGGGTTAACACTAACCTGGAAATCTAAAATCAACTGTTTTTCTATAAAAAAAAAGTATATATTTTTTTTCTCAAAATTTTAAATTACCTTGACATTATTGTATAATTCGATTCAACATAAAACGTTTTCGAAAATCAATGTATGTATTTAAAATACAATAAAAATATACATACATACAAAAAGTTACAGCAGAAAACAAAATTTTTATGTTGGGCGAATAATAGAAAATCTAAATTCAATTCAAAATCGATTTGAAAATTTGATTTGATGGTTTTGGAATGGATTCAAGTTCTCAAGATACAAATTTTAAATTATTTTTAACATGTTTAAAATTTAAACTACAACAACTACAACACCAAAAAATTCATATATTTTGTTTTTGAATTGAAATCTCTAATGTCAACTTTAATTTCGACATTTCAAATGTTTGTTTACTAAAAAACAAAAATACATTTGACATTTCACGTGATAAAAAAGTAATAAGACGCAATAACACAAAAGTAAACAAAAAATATAAACAGAGATTGTAAACATAAACAACAATTTGACACTTCAGATTTCAGAATGCAAGCCGCCATATTGAAGCCAGAAAGAAAACAAAAAAATCTGAACTGTTTAAATGTCATTACCTGATTAATCTACCTTGATTTATTAGTGCCTTTTATAAAAAATATTTTAGCTGTAAAATCAGCGATTTTACTTTAAGTGTAGGCGGTTTCTAGCTTTTTTTCAAATACAATCTGCTGGGAGGGATATATCTTTAAAGTTTTGGCAACAGTGCCTACCTACCTAAAATTTAAAATTCAATTAATATTGAATTATCTGTATTCGGAGATAGATGAGTGTTTAAATCGTTCCGTTTTTTATCGGAGTTTATAGTGATTTAAGTGTCCAAATATTAATATAAAAATTATAATAAAAATAAATTACGATTGGACGCATTAAAAAATAATACAAAAAAACAAGCAATCAAATAGTGCAATTAAAACAAACAACATAAACATTAACGTTTTGTTTCATGTTGACAAAAGATTATAGGCTTTCTTATTTTTTTTTTTTTATTAAGTTTTCTTAAAAAGAGCATATGAGTTCTCATGAAGAGACAAGGCTCAGTTTGAACGGCAGAAATGCCTATGTATTTTTAATCGGGGACAGTTTACAAAAAAAAAAACATAAGTGATCCTAATTATAACAGAAACTATTTAACCGTCAAACCGATTGAGAGGAAGAAATATGCAAACCCTAACAACACAAACAATTAAACCAGTGTTAAAAACAAGTGTGTAAACTTACAAACACACGCTTGTAATAAATTACTATAAATAAAATCTAGTGAGAGTTCTTGTGTACTTAACCCTGTAAGAACCGTAAGTAGTAAAAATAGCTTATCGAGGGATGCTATACGAAAAGTTGGAAAGGAAAAAAGTATAATTAAACCGGCAGTATTACCAGGTATGCTAAGGTATATCAATATAAATAAAAGAAATTTAAGCCCCCAAAAGGGTGAACACCTGCAAAGATGTGATAGATATTTGACAGCCTCTTGAAAAGCAATCGTTACGCGTTACTAAGTGATGATGATAGTAAAAATGAAAATGGTAATCCAAATCGGAAACCATTAAAACCACCACCAATATTCCCTCTTGAATTCATCTCAAATAACATAGTTAAAACACTAATTAATGTTGTTGGAAAAAATAAGTTTCATGTAGTTCCAATAAGAAAAGGTGGTGTGTAGGAAACTAAAATAGTTATATACACTGAGGATAATCACAGAAAAATCTCTCAATACTTAAATAACAATAAGAAAAATTTTTACACGTACCAGCTGATAAACACTAAGGGCTTGATAGTGGTTATAAAAGGTAAAGAATCCAGTGTAGAACCTAACAAAATCAAGGAGGCACTGAATGAGTTGGGCTATAAAACAAAAACAGTTGTCAAAATCTTTAATATAGAAAAATTTCCTCAATCATTGTTCAGAGACGAATGGAGCCAGAAAGTAAAAAGATGAAAGGGAATGAAGTTCATCCCATTTACAATTTACGATATTTGTTAAACCGAAGAATTACCATTGAGGAACCTTTCTTTTTTTTATTTACTTATTATTATCAGTCTACAGAAAAATATTCCTTACAAACCTTAAAATATTAACAATGTTTATACTAAGAAAAAAATACAATTACAATTAACAGTTGTTTAAATACAATATTATATTATATTATGTTTTATATAGTTTTCTAAAGGGATCAGCATTAGCATATGAATTCTGAAAAACTTGAAGGCAAAGTGGTATAAAGTTCCGAGTAACTCTCCGAGGAATTGAGAAGGTTATATGACCAAGCAGGAAATCTGAACAGACTGATTCATTAATTAAATTTATTAAAAAGGCCACATTCATCATCTTCCTTCTACTTTCCAAAGTAGGTAATTTTATAATAGATAACTTTATTGTGTAAGGAGGATTCCAAGTTGAGTTTCCCAAACAAAATAAAAGGAATTGTTTTTGAACGGATTCAATATTATTTTTAAGATAAACCATATTGGGATCCCAAATAATAGAACCATACTCTAAAATTGGTCTTACCAAGGATGTATATAAACGTTTAGTAATTAAAGGCTCATTAAATTTTTTGGACCATCGTTTTATAAATGCTAGAATACCACGACATTTATTTATTAACATTGTTATATGTTTTTTGAAATTTAGTTGAGGATCGAGAAGAATACCAAGATCAAGGAACTCAGGTACTAATTCCAGTTGATATCCTCCCATCAAGAAATCAACATCAATATTCCAATTTCTAAAGAAAAGCATATGTTTAAATTTTTTAGGTTAAGATCCATTACGTTAATATTGCACCATACGAAATAGTTGTCTAAATCATGTATATATCACCAACACTATTATAGCTTAAGAAATTTTTACGTCGTCTGCATACATTAAAATTTTACAATATTCAATTACACATGGCAAATCATTTACAAATAAGGAAAATAAGATAGGACCTAAGTGACTACCTTTAGGAACTCCAGATTTCACATTTATGTTTTTAGAGCTAATATTTTTAAAAACAACACGCTGCTTACGACAAGTTAAATAAGATTTTATTTAACTTGTTATTATTTAACAAATACCTTGCTAAAGTCTGTATATATGACATCAGTTAGTTTTTTGCCTTTAAATCCACGATTAACTGCCTGTTTTTATAACACGAGCGCAAAAACGACTCGCCTAACTTACATTTAAAACAAAAACAAATTTTGAAATTTTGTGGTATATATATAGTGGTAAACTGCAAAAGATTAGTTACTGTTGAACAGTCTTTCCTGAAACCATATTGATAAGGTGATAATAATAAAGAAATTTGTCGTGTAATATTATCAGTTATGCATTTTTCAAAGAGTTTTGGAATTACACTCAACTTTGCAATTCCTCTATAGTTGACTACATTTGATTTGTTGCCAGATTTAAAAAGCGGAATAATATAAGATACTTTCCAATACTGGGGAAAATAACCATATTTTATAGAGATATTAAAAATTATTGTTGACGGAACAGCAAGAGCATTTACACAATTAATTAATAAACAACTGGGTATACCATCAGGACCACTCCGAAAATACAATATAATATTTTTATAGCTATTAAGATCTGTGACGTATGAATAGGATGCTTAACTATTGATTGATATTCCAAAATTGGATTAGAATATACAGTGTTGTTATATTGTAGATTGGAATATGTGGTAGAGAAAAAGTCAGCAAACAAATTGCATATTGTCAAAACTTTACTAAATGCATGTGTTAAGTAGTTCATATTAGTAGGGAAAATATCAGTTTTAGTTTTCGAGTTCACAAAATTATAAAATGATTTTGGATCATACTTTAAGTTTTGTTTTATGGTATTTATGTTTTTTTTTATAAACAACAGCGTTGAGTGAGTTATATTTAGCACGGATAACAGCAAATTCACCATAATCAGAGAGTAGACCAAATTTGTTGTACTTTTTGAAGCGATTATTTTTCAAAATTTTTTAGCCTTTGCAATTTTATTATGTAAAAGGTGATTTAACTCGTCGAAGTTGGCTCTTTTGAAACAGAAGACTTTTTCATTTTTTATTTTTGATGATGATGTACAATTAAGAGGTATGTTTAGACTAATTTCCAGTGTAGGGTGATATTTGTTTTCAGGTATAAAAATCGGATTAGTACGTATTAATGAACAATCCGGAGGTTCGTTCGCAAATATCAAATCAAGTAATTTACCACAACTATTATAAATTCCATTTATTTGAAAGACATAAATCAAAAAAGTTGTTAAAAAATTCTTCCATCCAATTATTTGCTTTAATAGGGGTATGAAAGAATGAGTCTGCTAAAAACTTCTAAGATATTGTGGGCATATTAAAATCTACGAAAATAAGAATAGAATCATCAGATTTAGAATTTATTATAACAGTTTTAATTAATTTTATGTGTTCATTGTAAATTAATGGATTTATATTTTGAATCGGTGGAATATATGAAATGAAATAATCCTGTTCAATGTGGTAATTGCCAAGAGTTCGGGCATGCGGAGATCTGCATCCATCGTTTCAATGTGACTAATTAATAGAGTTGGGTTGTTCATGAACGAACATATTCAATTGAACAATTCAATTATATGAACAATATAAAGTTGTTCAGTATTCTTGTTCCTTTTTGTTCACTTTGTTCTATTTAATCATTTAGTACACTTAGGTCATTTACTAATATTTAAATAACTAATATATTATATTGGTCTTTTTGGAAATGTAAATTTTTTATTCAAAATATATAATTCGTTACAAAATACATCAAAAATTACTTTAGTCTGTAATAAAGTTTTATCGAAATTTCGAAACAACAGAGATACCAAAATGGCAATGATAAAAAAAAGTCATCTTATTTTTGCAGATTTTTCATTGACTGAATAAATGCACACACTTCGGAGTAATAAAAACAGTTCGTTCAGTCAAACAGTTCAGAATAAAAATGAACAACTGAACAAAAACAACGAATTTGTTCACTTATTTGTTCAGAACAAAAAACAACAATCAATAAAATGAACGATTAAGACCAAGGCTAACGGAAACATTAATGAAATTGACATTTTCATATAGTTTTGTAACTTTAAATGTCAAATTCCATACATAAAAAATAATCAGCTGATCAACTAAATGTACTATGATTATTCAGTTGAAACTTTTTGCAGCTAATTCCTTATATATGACATTTACAATTTAAGTCATGGTCAGCGTTGTCAACTATTTATTACAAAAACGCGCAGAATAAAATTTCAAAAAGAGCTAAATTTAACCAAATATGTTTATTTTAGTTTATTTTATATGCCCTAAGATACCATTTTTTATTACAAATAGGTAATAGGGGCATAAACTTGTTCCTAATCGACATATTATTACTAAAGTAAAATGCACCAATTAGAACCTATTTTGAAAAAAGTGCAAACAGAAAAAATGCGACTTGTGTGTGTGTTAAAAAGCGCTAAATTTAACGCGAAGAGCGCTATAAATGCTTTTTAAATTATTTTTTCAGTTATAAAAATATATATACATTATTTTAATTTCTTCTTCGAATAGTGTATTTTTTACAAGTTAAAACTGTTGAAAGTGAAAAATAAAAGTAAATAAATTTAATATGTCAGTAAAAAGAAAATACAGTGCAATATGGACTCATTTCGCAGAAGATGGAAATCAACATGAGAAATGCAAATATTGCAAAGTCTCCCTTAGTATTGCGGGTTGCCAAAGCAATTTAACCTGACATTTAAAAAGTAAACACTTCTTAATCTTATAGCGATAGTGGATAGTGATAACCCTACAACAAGCTATCGATCAGTACAACAGCCACAGCAACAAACTATTGGACAGTTTTTACGTAGTTCACCGCCAATACGAAAATTTTAAAAAATAGACAGGCAAGTTGTTAAGATGATTGCAAAGGGATATCATGCTTTGAGAATTGTAGATGTACCTGAATTCAAAAAGTCAATAGAAGATATATCGCAATACCCAGGTTATACCTTACCTACAAGGAAAACTATTTCCAATAGTTTACTGATAGATCAATCTAGGCGGTTGGAGACCAATTAGATGCTTTGCTCACTCCCTAAATTTGGTGGTGTAAACATCAATAGCACATATAAGCGAGATCGTGTTTAGAGTAAAAAAGAAGTGTGGAATATTTTCACAAAAGCACGCAAGGTTACAAGAAACCCAAAAACAAATAAACCTTCCAGAGCTAAATTTAAAGATATAGAAATCTTATTAGGCTTTTTTGGAAAGTAATTTAATAATAAGCGTTGAAATAGTTAAACACGTTTTACTTTCATTATGATTCTTCTTTATTCAAGTCTGTACTCTCCGACTTCTCACGATATATTATCTCTAGAATATTCTTACAATTATTACAAAGTTGATTATTACAAAGATGATAAATCAAGGTTACGAAAAATTCAAAAGGGAATATAATAATTAGTACGACATAACCAAAACAGTAATAATAGGGTTAACAAGTTACGTTTTTAATAATAATTTTACGGAACGTCTACAGTCGGCCATCCATTACCAAAATCGCCCTCGATTCATGCTTTTCATTGTGCCTTTTCCACTAAACGTTGACTTTTATGTAGAGTACACATATTGTCATCAGATTGGGAAGGGTCATCGATGTCGTAACCAGGAGCTAGTAAATGCTTTATTTGATCCACAGCTACAACGCCATAATAAAATTTTTGCGTTCGTTGCAAACCCGGAATGTCGGAAACCCTATAGCGATCATTCGGCAAAACTTCTGTGATTACATATAAGCCTTTGTAATGTGGTAGCAATTTAGATGATTCACTAACTCCAGGCATTGTGACTCTTTTTATCATAACATAGTCTCCCGGAAGATATGTAACGGCCTTAAATCGCGCTTTATCGTACAAAATCTTTTGCTTCTTTTATTGTTCAACAATACTTTCTAATGCACGCTTACGATCTTCGTCAATATTAACGAGTACTGCATCCTCTAGTATACCTCCTGAAATATTTTTGGGGGAGTAATTTAACAGTAGTTTAAATGGAGTTGTTTTTATTGCACGGTAGTACGTGTTGTTTAAACTATACTGTGCAGTGCCTATGAAATTATCCCAGTCATTATTTTCACGGCACTTGCTCAATGTGGCGATCATAGGGGTTATGCTTCTGTTTAATCAATCAATTTGACCGTTCGCTCTAGGGGTAGCCGTGGCACTTTTAATATGAATAATGTTATGACTTACAAAAATTAACAAATGCAGAACCCGTAAAACAAATACCAAGATCAGTAATAAATCTTGTTGGTGTTCCAAATAAGGCAACAATTCCCTCTACGACGTGGACGAGTGTTGCGAACGAGTTATAAAAAACAAAATTTTGTAAAACGATCAATGGCTGCTAAAATAAACGAATTACCCTTTGAGCTCTTTACAAATGGACCTAGGTGGTCTAAATGTACGGTGTGAAACGGGATTCCAATTTTGTCAATTGGGTTTAACATACCAGATTTCTTTCCTCCTGGTTGCTTATGATACAAACATTCAGCACATGCTCCAATATAATTCTTCACGTAATTTTTCATTCTAGGAAACCAATAGTACTCTCTTGTTTTAGAGACCGTTTTGTCCAAACCAATATGTGCTAAGTTGTCGTGATAATTATTAACTACTTTCCACCTTGCTCTACAAGGAACATAAAACTTTTCGCTATCGCCAACAATTCTGAACACAGCATTGTTCTTTAATACATAATTTGACTTTATATTTTTATCAAAGTCATCCAAATCTGTTATTTTTTTTAATGATCTAACAATCTCGTTGACTGTGGGGTCTGTTTTTTGCCGTAACGTTAACCAGTCACTTTCGCTCAAAGTATTATAAAGAGAAACAACGTCGGCTACTGCTGCAGATTCTTACGCCTTATCAACTGGATTACGATTTAATACTCAAACTGATACTCTTGAAGCCGAAGCCACCATCGGCCAATTCGGGGTATAATGTCCATTTCTGAAAATACGCTTCTGACGGCGTTACAATCAGTAACAACAGCAAATTTTATTCCAATTAAATAAACACGAAGTTTTTGGAGTGTCCATACCACAGCAATTGTCTCTAGATCAGTTTAATGGTATCTGCTTTCTTCTGGCGTAGTGTTGTTTACTAATATAAGCGACCGGATGGAGTTTTTTATCAGATTTTTGTTGGAGTAAAATTCCATCAAAGCCAAGTATGTATATACCTCTGTTTTTGCATTAGGCGAATACATAGCGAGAGTGGGCCGAGCAATTAATTTTTTATTAATGAGTCTGAAGGCTTCCTCCTCTTTTGTAGACCAACTCCAGTGAACGTTTTTACGCGTTAATTTTGTTAAGGGTTGAGCCATTATAACAAATGTTGAACGAATTGCCGAAAATATCTTGCAAGGCCAATAATAAATTGTCTTACATCATGCACATTTTTCGGAGTAGGAAATTGAGCTACACTTTTTATTTTATCTTTTGATGGACGCAAAATACCACGCTGTATTTCTAATCCCAGGTACTCTATTTTATCAAAAAGAAATTTACATTTTGTTAAATTTAATTTTAAATTTGCCTTATTAAGAACACAGAGTATAGTCTTTAATTTTTCCAAACCTTCTTCTTCGGAATCATACCAGCTGATATAATATCAAAGTATGCTAGGGCAATCTTAAAACGCAATGGGCCAAGAACCTTATTAATTAGCTGCTGAAAAGCTGATGGGCCATTATAAACTCCAAATGGCATACGTAAAAACTCGTAGTGTCCATCAAGTGTTACAAATGCCGTAAGATGTCTTGACTCTTTACTTACAGGTATTTGATGGTATCCACTTTTCATATCTGGTGCCGTAAAATATTTGTTATTTTGAAGACGATTGATATTATCACTAATTAGTGGCATTGCATTTTCTTCGTTATTTTATTTAATGCCCTGTAGTCAATGCAAATTAGTTTTTCACCATTCTTTTTGTTTACAAGTAGAATAGGACTTGAGTAGTTTGACTCAGAATCACAAATTAGTCCAGCACTTTTCATTGTCCCAATTTCTTTTCTTATATATTCTCTTTCAGAATGACTCAAACAATACGGACGAAAAGTAATTGGCTTTTTTACTTAGCAACTCTATTTTACACTCAACATCTCTTGATGTTCCCAAATCACTCAAATTATAAGAAAAACACGATACATTCTCATTAACAATTCTCTTGAGTTTTTCTATTCCTTCTTTACTCACTTGTTCGCCAATTTATATTTCTTTAAAGTCAAAGTTTTTTCTCTGGTTGTTGTTGTAAACACTAGTTTTGTACTCTTGCTCTTACTTGCATTATCACTCATTTCTTCCTTAGTAATTTTTTGTTCAACACAAATTTTACTGCTAGTTATTTTTCATTCCTTTCGAATTTTATATCATGTTTTGTAATATTCATTACAGGGATGGAAAATTCACCGGTATTGTTGTTAGTAACACAATTTGGTATTAAAGCACCAAATTTATTTTGACGATTCTCTACAAATAAATTCGTGGTTTGGGAAGAATTGCTGTAAGTAGAAATAAATCCAACGTAATTTGAAGGGATGATTGTAGCTTCTTTAGCCCAAAATTTTACATCGGTTTTTGGTAATACTGGCACATCCATATCTGGTTCTTCGTCAATCTTTTCTTCGAAAAAACTTGCCGCGTCGTACCATTATAATGTGTTCTTTTTCAGTGAAAGGTTGCCCAATTAATAAAGGAATATTAAGTTCTCCGTCTTTCACAATATATACATCTACGTCCGCGGTAGCCTGGCCGACTTTAAGGTTAACTCTTAATACACCAATTGTAGTTACAGATCCATTACCAAAACCATGTTTTCGCAAACTTGTTGTAGGTTTGCTATACTCAAGATTTAATTCTTTTGTAACAGATTCCGGCATCATATTTACGGCACTCCCAGGGTCAATATATGCCTTAATAACTTGACCGTTAACAAAAGCCTCTTGAAGGTACTTACTATTTGTGGATGTATATATTTTGGTAGCAGCAGTTGTTGCTATAGTGGCATTACTTACTGTGGTGTTACGGAATTGACTTAGTGTGGACTTCGCTGGCACATTTTTGTTTCTTGTGTTACATGTATTTTGTACATGGCCTTCTTGATGGCAATTAAGACATTTTATTGGGGCTTTATAAAACTTTTTAACATGTCTAATACCTTCAAAACGGTAAAATTTTAACGTTGACACTTCTGTATTACAGAAGCGCGCAAAATGACCGCGTTTTCCGCAATTGTTGCAAGTTTGGTCACTATCCGATTTACCTTTTTGTTGAGATCGTTGTGACTTCGGTTTACCTAAACAGGTATCCTCATCTGCACATCATGAATATTTGACACATCACTTTCAACGATATTAGAAAGTGATGTGTTCTCTCTGTAAAAGAAATTTTCTTAACTCAATTGATTTTATATAATAATATATATATAATAATAAATTTTCTGGCATCATTAAACTACAATCCAAGCTGTTGTGTAAGCCGTAACTTATCAAAAAAATAGTCTGTGACGTCCTCATGATCATACTGATCTCCCGGACATTTTTTCCCAAAGTTCTGCTGTTGACTGACGACCAATAAATGTATCCCTAAATTGGCTCTCGAATTCGGACCAACTTTTAAATTCGGCAGCATTATACCAATTTAGTGACGCACCTTCTAAATTAGCTCGAGCACACTGCAAGCGAAAAGAATCAGGCCAATTATTCATATTGCCTATACCATTAACTGATGCAAGCCAATCTTTAGCTTCTGATGGTGACCTTTTCCCGTTAAATTTTTTTATAGTGTTGTTGAGATCTGGAATTACGTGATATGAGGTTCTTTCTACGCGTAGCTTATTGATCAGCATTTGGTTTTGTTGTAGCAGCAATGAGAATATTGTGTTTTCATCTGTAGACACTCTTATACCACTATCCGTAACAGTTGGAACATTTTTTTAATTTTTCTAAATAAGGAAATTTTCTTAAGTTATACCACTTCTGATTATAGAAATCTTATTAGGCTTTTTTAGAAAGTAATTTAATAATAAGCGTTGAAATAGTTAAACACGTTTTACTTTCATTATAATTCTTCTTTATTCAAGTCTGTACTCTCCGATTTCTCACGATATATTATCTCTAGAATATTCTTACAATTATTACAGAGTTGACCAATGATAAATCAAGGTTACGAAAAATTCAAAAGGGAATATAATAATTAGTACGACATAACCAAAACAGTAATAATAGGGTTAACAAGTTACGTTTTTAATAATAATTTTACGGAACGTCTACAAAGAAGAATGTCGTCACACGCTGGAATTCGACCTATGAAATACTGAAAAGAATATTTCAAATTAAAGATGCCGTAATTACAATCCGTTCCCTAAATTAGCCAGATTTGTTTTTATCCTTGGAATATTGGGATGTAATAAATGATGCTGTTTTAAAACCTTTCTACGAAGTCATAGTAGAAATTTCTGCGGAAAAAATGTAACGCTTTCAAAAGCTACGGTATTGTGCAATATTTTGCAGCGATTTATTTCAAAGTGCCACATGCGGTAAATATCTTAAGGAATAGAACTTGTCTTATTAGACTTTCAAACACCAGTTAGCCAAATAAAAAAAATATATCTTCTCAGAATTCCAACACAGAAAAAAGTCTAGCTTATGGAATGACTACGATAAGGATTTCAATAAAACCGTAAAGCCCAATAACATAAAAGCGGCAGCTATTAGGGAATTGAATAAGTATTTAAATGAAGTGTACCTGGACAGACAAAATGATCCACCGGAATCGTGGAAAGAACAAAAATCCTTGTACCCTCGGGTTTATATGTAAGCATAGTTGCTACTTCTGTTTTTATGCCACAGGCCAAATAATAAATGATCTACGTACCCTTTTAAAATTTAGTAAAGTATACAGTCTCATAGTTTTACATAATAATATGTAGTTTTGTAATTTATTTCTCTATTTTTTACATATATATGAAATTTAAAATGTTATATTTTTTATATTGAAATTAATATTTTTTGTTCAATGCAATCAATTAGATTAGTTGTATTGAGTCTGTAATGAGATAGAAATGCTGGGAAGAAACAATGAGAACATAAATTAATTAGATCCAGCCTGTAGCATTGAGATATTTAATGATGTCACTGAGTCTAGTGTCAGATATCTCAAAGAGGTTGTCTAATTGGTGCCCTCCCAGAAATTTATGTCTGCTTGCGTTCAAGGCTGGGCATTCACATAGAAGATGAAAAACCGTCTCCTCCTTCTCGCTGTTGCCACAACTACGACAATATTCATTGTAAGGGAGACCAAGTCTACTTGCATGTTTACCGATCGTCCAGTGACCTGTAAACACTGCTATTAGTCTTGAGATGTCCTTGCGTTTGTAGCCAATAAGTTGCATTGAGTGTTTCTCGTTGTAGGTAGGCCACGTTTCTTTCGCGACTCTACATTTGTCCAGATTTCGCCATCTATTTTCCGCCTTTTCTAGAAAGTGTTTTCGGATTCTGCTTTTGACTGTTCCTAACGGGATTGCGAAAGAAACCGCTAAGGAGGCATTCATAGCAGAGCCTGCCCGGGCTAATTCGTCTGCCTGTTCATTACCATAGTAGTCCCTATGCGCAGGAACCCAGATTATAGTAATGTCATACAGTCGACTTAGTCCAAGCAGTTCCTCTTTACACTGTCTGACTAGAATAGAGGTAGTTTTCGGTGATTTGAGCGATAGTATTGCCGCTTGACTGTCGACAAATAAACCAATATTCCCTTGAATATTTCTATCGCAAATTAGTTTACACGCTTCCCTGACCGCTAGTATCTCCGCTTGGAATACGCTTGCCTCGTCAGGGAGTCTACATGAGTGTCTAATTCCAAGATCATCAGAGAAGACACCAGAGCCGACACCGCAGTTCATCTTTGAGCCGTCAGTGTATATCCTAGTTCTAAATTGTTCAAGAAGATTGCCCCTTCTCCATTCACTCCTGGTGGGGAATAGGACTTTAATAGTACTTCCGAAGTCCAAGTGGGGAATCATATAGTCGGTAACTTTATTGTATTGCGGGGGTAATAAATTTAGTATCCTCGCGTGCCCATACGTTCTTGATCTCCAGCTTTTCGCTGCAGATAATCTTATCGCACTATTAACTGATGATTCAATTATGTATAGGTCTATAGGTGTTAGGTGCAATATAGTGTTCAGAGCTTCTGATGGACTAGTACGTAATGCACCTGCAATGCCAATGGAAGCGGATCTTTGTATCCTGTAAAGCTGATCCACCACATACCTCTTACTAGTAGCGGTCCACCATACAAGAGATCCATATACAAGAATGGGCCGTACTATTGCAGTGTATAGCCATTTTGTCAATTTTGGACTCAGGCCCCATTTCACACTGAACATCTTTCTACAGGTGTAGTATGCTACCGTAGCCTTACTAACCCTATGTCGAATGTTCAGTTTCCATGAAAGCTTAGAGTCCAAAATAATGCCCAAGTATTTTGCATTGTCCGACAAGGAGAGTTCACAGTTTCCTAACCGTGGTAGTCTGAAGCTCGGAATCTTGGTCTTTGTGGTGAAAAGTACCAGCTCTGTTTTGCCCGGATTCACTCCTAGTCCACATTCTTTGGCCCAGTCACTGAGTGTAGCCAGAGCAGTTGACATGATATCACTTATCACGTTCAGAAACAGTCCTGATACTAGTATCACCACATCGTCCGCGTAAGCCATGACTTTCACTCCCTTGTCTTCCAATTTACACAGGATGGTATTAATGACAATAAGCCACAACAGCGGAGAAATCACACCCCCTTGTGGAGTTCCACGCATAACTTGTTTGGTCTTAACACTGTTGCCTAAATTCGCAATGACGATTCTTGTCTCTAGCATTGACACCAGCCAGTTGGTGATATAATCATCAACTCCTAGTTCGTACAGAGCTCTCTGTATCGCCAAAGTCGTGACATTGTTAAAGGCGCCTTCTATATCCAGAAAGGTAGC
Organism: Protocalliphora azurea; assembly: GCA_932274085.1. Taxonomy (NCBI): domain Eukaryota; kingdom Metazoa; phylum Arthropoda; class Insecta; order Diptera; family Calliphoridae; genus Protocalliphora; species Protocalliphora azurea. The sequence continues at coordinate 99,464,052 of OW026519.1, read as the reverse complement.
CATAGCGTATTGTTTAAATTCAATGGATCGCTCGATGACCCTTACGACCTCATGAAGAGCCGTCTCCGTGGAGCGACCCTTAATGTAGGCATGTTGACTTCCTGAGAGTCGAGTTGTACCCTCTAGACGCTGCCTTATATGTAAATCAATGAGTCTTTCCAGAGTTTTCAGCTGAAAAGATGAGAGACTAATCGGACGGAAGTCCTTTGCATTCTCATGACTTCTTCTTCCGATTTTCGGAATGAACACTACCTTTACTCTCCTCCAGATCCTGGGAACATAGTTGTGGGTTAGGCAGAGTTTAAAGATCCTATGTAGCCAGGGTATGATGTATACCTTTGCACTTTGCAGCATCTTTGGTATAATACCATCAGGCCCTGCAGATTTATACGGAGAGAAGCTATCAATCGCCCATGAAATTTTCTCAACGGATATTATGTCAACCTCGATTCCTTGCGAAGATTTAATATGCCCCATCTCCTGGTCTGTAATATCAGTGCAGCCAGGAAAATGAGTGTTAAGTAAAATGTCCAAAGATTCCGCCGACGATTCTGACCATGATCCATCCATCCTTTTAATATAGGATGGATTATTATGACCATTTGCCAAAACCCTACTGAGTCTAGCAGATTCCTTGGTATTGTCAATAGATTCGCAGAAGCCTTTCCATGAGTTTCTTTTTGCGATCTTTATTGCTTTCTTATATTCCCTACGCTTATCGTGATATAACTGCCACGATTTTGTCCTGTAGCCAATATTGAAAGCATTGCGTGCCTCCTTGCGCAGCTTCGAGAGTTCACTATTCCACCAGGGAGGGAAGCTCTTTCTAGCCTTCGTCATTGGACAGGATATATTAAAAGCCTTAACAATTTCCTTGCCTAATGTACCCTCAATTTGATCAAGACCCTCAGTCGTTGCTTCGACTGGAGGTATTTTTCTCAGTTTGTGCATGAGAATCCCATTGAACTTAGTCCAGTTCGTTCGTCTTGGGTTTCTGAAAGTTGACGCTGTTTCTTTGCAGACGAGTCCAAAGTCGAAAAGTATCCAGCAATGATCCGAAAAGGATTTGCCTTTGGATACTCTCCACCTATCAACTGATAAATTGGATCTGTCCCTCATAAGTGTAATGTCTAGCACCTCTACCCATCCATTATAGTTCACCGAGCTCGGAAAAACGAAGGTGGGGTCGTTGCCAGAGTTGCATATGGTCAAGTGGTTCGTATTAATGAAATCAAATAGACACTCACCTCTGTCGTTGATTTCCGTGCTGCCCCATATTGTATGCCTTGAGTTAGCATCACAGCCAAGGATAATGTCCTCTTGAGCCTCTATAGAGGCCAGAAACGCCCTCACTTCGTCTGGCGGGGCTGGCTTGTCGTGTGCCATATAGCTGGAGGCGATCAGGAAACTTCTGTTTCGCATTAACTCGACCCTTGCGACTGTCAGGTCTGCTGAGCTATACTGTAAGCAAAGAAAAATGTTTATGTGTTTTTTAGCAATATAGTATTTATATAGTATTTTATATGTCGTAGTCGGGAACGCTTTGACTTGGGAGTTGGAAACCCAGGGTTCCTGGACTATAGCGATGTCGAGGTCCTTTTCCGCTAAAAGAAACCTCAGATTGTCTGTAGCACATTTTGAATGCTGCAGATTAATTTGCACGATTTTCATCGTCGGTTGTAGGGTTTTTTGCAGGTTCACTTAGCTGCATGCCTGTCAGCAGATTGTTGGCTACTTCCAACTCATCTGCTTCGCCAGCAACTGGACCTGTGGGACGGAACACCTTAACCTTGGCGTCCCTGACCCAAAAGTACAATTTTAGCCCCGCCTTCTCTAGCTCAATTGCGCTATCCTCTGAGATGGCGAAGATAATGCACTTGTTACTGCCCCATGATCTTCTGAACGGATGACTGTCCAGTCACTCATGGGGATACTGGGGTTCTGCAGCTTCAGACACTCCAGTATTTTCTGGTTATCGCAACTCATCTTCGGTAACCAAACCTTTGCCCGTGGTCTCATAGGGATTTCCCCCGCTGGGATAAGCTTAAGCCTTCCCATGCATCGCTAATCTTTGCGATACATTTGCTGAGGAATTCTTTAGAGAACACGTCCAAGCATTTGATTATCCTGTAGCCCCGGTGTATCTCACCAGAGTCAAAACGAGGAACTGTAGAGTCTTTGTTGGTGAGTACGTGTTCCATCACGAGTTCAGCCAATTTAGACTCTATAGCACCCCATTCTGTTACTACAGGAGTTAGGTTGCCGCTTTTATCGTTGGCCAGCGCCATCAGCAAGTGATCTTTAACCACCTCGTTAAACGGCCTCCTTGCTGACGTTATTGTGGAAGGAGCCGGAGCGGTCGATTTACTTTGGACCTTTCTCCTCTTCGGCGAATTGCTACCCTCAGCTTGGGAGCGGTTTTGCTTCGCTCTTTCCTGCACTGCTTGGGATGTGAATGGTTGAGAGTCCTTAAACTTAAGATACTCATCAACCACCGATTGGTATCTGACACGATCTTCCTTATCGCGCTCATGAGGAGTGCCATTTGCCTTATTCTTGGCAATTTTCTCCAGTATAAAGAGAGCTTTGACATATCGTTGTCTCAGAATCTCTTTCTGGCTCTTCTTTTTCTTCCGTTTCTCCTTCGACTGTCAGACTTGACATCCTGTCGTGGAGCCATTGTGTTTTGTGACAGCGGGGTGCTATGTCTTTCTCCCCTGCTGCCAGGTTGTTCGACCAAGGTCTCTTGAATAGAGGCCAAAAGGTCGTCTTCCGAGGAGATACCCATCTCCTCGTTTTTGTTGTTGTTGTTGTTACTTTTGTTTTTAATTTTTTTATTCTCCATTTGATTCCCACGAGTAGGCACGTAAGAGGATGGACCATCCATGCAGGGACGGCGTACATGGACTAGACAAAGAAAAATTTACAACTGGCCCGTGTCCTGGCGCCAGAGGGGAGCTGTTAGCGACTAGTCTTTAACCACTGACTAGCCATCCAGGTTCTCGGCACTGCTACCAACCACCTTAACCTTACAAGTGGGGGAAAGAGGATATGGAATAAGAGGGGAGAAAAGAGGGTAGTTGGGGAAAGGGGATAGGGGATGGATAACCTTTGGTCATGAAGGCCTTTAGAGTCTATACCTTGATTTCTCAGTATCCTCCAAGAGGACAACTGAGACTTCAAGAAAGAGACCACAGCCTACATTTAAGCCGCCACATCGCGTCAAGATTGTTATCCAGGTGGGGCATATTGTTGTTAGTTTTAAGGATTGAATTTGTTATTCTTTATCTCTTTTTTTATTTTATTTTTAATTTATGTAAATAAGTATAAAAACCATTGATGGATTACTTATGAACTTTTCTAAAAGAGATATTAGTTTTTTATTAAAAAAAAAAGTAATATTTACAAGTGGTCTTAAATAGTTACAAATCGAGATTTTTGGAATAGTTTAGGTTTTAATGTGAAATAACGTCTTTATATTATATATATATATATATATATATATATATATATATATATATATATATATATGTATGTAACAAACTATTGGACATTTTTTACGAATATATATATATATATATATATTATATATATATATATTGTTACGTTTTTACCTTTTAAAAACGGTCGTTTATTTCCTTTAAATAAACTTTATACTTTGATTGCAAAAATGACAGCAGTTTAGTAGTTTAAAAATTGTAACGACTCTTTATTTTATTTAAAAATGTACAACAATACAGTTTATAAGTCACTTTGTGTTTTAATACACACACACACTTAAATTACACGCTTTATACAGCACACTTTAATAATGTACAAGATTATACAGCCAAGGCAGTTAATATGTCTTTACTTAACGACGCTTCAAACCAGACTGACTCAATGGTGTTCTCACGGCCAATTTATATACACTGTATTGCCTACTAGATGTTTCTTGAGAGCTCTATTTCTTTCTACAATGTTAACGGACAATCTAGAGTTTTTGTAGGTAATGCCATTAGCATAAACACTTAGTGCTGCCAAACTAGCTTTTGATGATAGTGCCAGCACATAAACACTTAGTGCTGCCAAGCTAGCTTTTGATGATAGTGCCAGCAGCATAAGCACTTAGTGCTGCCACACTTAAAAACAATGGTGAAAGCTTTTTATTCAATGTTGTATGTTTAGAACTATGTTAATAATTTTACAGCTATGTTAACTGCAGTTAACATAAACGGAAATGTCTGGAAGCATTGAGAAAGATTTAAACCGGCCGTTAAAACCGTTATATTTGAATTCAATTACAATTTCGTAACACTGCCCCCCGCTTAAGCCTGTTCGTCCCGAATAGGCACAGAATCACTTTTCCCATAGGCAGCTAGTCGTTCTAGATGTACAACCTTCATTTTAGATCTCGGGCTCTTTTCTTTCTGTATTCTATACACCACGTCGTTTAATTTCTTAATCACTTTGTATGGTCCATCCCAATGGGTTTGTAGTTTGGGAGACAGTCCTTTCTTACGTTGTGGGTTATACAACAGTACAAGCTGGCCTTCGTTAAATCCTTCAGAATTCGCTGCTCTATCGTATCTGGCTTTCATTTTATCGCTGGTCATTTTTATTCGTCTGCGTACGAATTCATGTAGTTCGTTCAGGTCATCTTGCTCTTGGGAAGTGTTTTCCCTATTTGTTGATGAGGGCTTAATACCGAATTCTAAATCACCAGGCAACTTGAGTTCTGTCCCGAAGACAATTTTTGCAGGTGTTCGAGAGGTTGAGTCATGAACAGCTGATCTGTATGCCAATAGAAATTTCGGTATGTGTTCATCCCAGTCCTTCTGATGTGCACTGACCACTTTTCTTAAATATTCCTCCAGAGTGCGATTGAATCTTTCCACCATGCCATCAGATTGAGGATGCAGTGGCGTTGTTCTGGTTTTTCTTATTCCGTATAAATCGCACATTTCCTTGAATATGGCAGATTCAAAATTTCTACCCTGATCAGAATGCAACTCCAGTGGAACACCATAGCGGCACACCCAGTTGTTCACAAATACACTTATAACCGTTTTAGCTTCTTGATCAGGTATGGCATATACCTCTGGCCATTTGCTGAAATAATCCATAACCACTAGAACGTAACGATTTCCGGCATCACTGACGGGAAAAGGGCCTGCTACATCCATTGCAATCCGCTCGAATGGCGCGCCTGAGTTATACTGCTGAAGTTGTCCACGACTTCTTCTTGCTGGGCCCTTCCCTGCTATGCACTGTGAACAATTGGCTACCCAATCGGCTACTGCTTGCTGACAACCCACCCAATAAAAACGTTGTTTTAACTTTTCTAAGGTTTTTGTCACACCAAGATGGCCACCACTGGGACCGTCATGGAACTCTTTCATTACTTCGTTTATTTTAGAGGATGGTACTACAATTAGATTTGTCACTGTTTTACCGTCAGCACTTTCCCATATGCGGTATAAGCAGCCATTTAACAACTGTAGACTATTCCATAGGGCCCAATATGATTTCATTAATGGACTTTCTGCGGATATTTCATTGCGGGCTGGCCTTCTACCTTCTTCTTTTGCCGATATTATTTTTGCCAGTATGGGGTCATTTCTTTGCGCTTCAGACCAATCTTCACTGGACTCTATATGCATTAGTCGAACATCGATGATACATTCTTTTTCCTCGATTTTTGTACAATGCTTACATTCCACGTTGCAGGGCCGTCTTGACAGCGCGTCCGCGTTGCCGTGTTTCAAACCCTTCCGGTGCTCGATGCTAAAATCATAGCTCTGAAGCCGCTCTATCCAACGAGCCAGTTGTCCTTCAGGCTGTTTAAATTGCAGCAACCACCTGAGGGCAGAATGATCGGTTCTCAGTCGGAAGTGTTGGCCATACAAATATTTGTGGTAATGCTTCACACACTCTAATACTGCCAAAAGTTCTCGTCGCGTTACGCAGTAGTTTCTTTCAGGCTTCGAAAGCGTTCGGCTGAAGTATCCAATGACCCTTTCAGTGCCACCGACTACTTGTGAAAGTACACCGCCTATTCCGTATCCGCTCGCATCGCTATCTACCACAAATGTTTCTCCCGGTATAGGATATGACAAAATTGGTGCGGTACATAATAGATCCTTGAGCTTCTGGAATGCTAGTTCTTGTGCTTCACACCATTGGAATGATTGTGACTTCTTAGTCAGCTCATGTAAGCTTGCGGCTACATTGGCGAAATTCGGTACAAATCGTCTGTAATATGTGCAAAGGCCAAGAAAACTACGCAATTCGTGGAGATTTCTCGGACGTGGCCAGTTCTTTACAGCAATTATCTTATCCTCATCTGTTGATATTCCGTCTGCTGTTACGCGATGTCCCAAATATTTGACTTCTTTCTGGAACAACGCACACTTCTTTACACTGAGTTTGAGTCCAGCCGCTGATATACGTTTAAGGACTTCTTCAAGGTTATTCAGATGTTCATCAAAAGTCTTACCCATGACAATTATGTCATCGAGGTACACCAAGCATGTCTTCCCGTGAAGTCCTTTCAATACCTGTTCCATTAAACGCTCGAATGTGGCTGGAGCATTGCAGAGTCCAAATGGCATCACATTAAACTGCCATAACCCATCACTCGCGCTAAAGGCGGTTTTTTCCTTGTCCTTTTCTGAAATTTCTACCTGCCAATAACCACTTTGCAAGTCCAATGTGGAGAACCATTGTGTTCCAGCTAGTGTATCCAGGGTGTCGTCAATTCTTGGTAGCGGGTAGCTGTCTTTCTTGGTGACGTCATTCAGTTTTCTATAATCGACGCAAAATCTAGTGCTGCCATCTTTCTTCTTAACTAAAACAACAGGCGAGCTCCAAGGACTCGAAGATGGTTCGATTATACCGTTCCGCTCCATTTCATTGACCAACTCCTTCACTTCACTTCGTTTTGCTAGAGGAACACTTCTGGGCGCCTGCTTTATTGGCCTCGCTTCGCCAGTATTTATTTGATGCTTTACAATTGCCGTTCTACCATGGCTTTGACTTTTTAAGGCGAAGACGGAGCTATATTTCTTCAGAATCTGTTTGGCCTTATTTCTGTCTGGCGGCGCTAATCCTTCTACCCATTTCCCCACATATTCCGCTAGTAGCTCGTGTTCTTTGGTGGATTTATTGGCAGGTTGAGGGTTTTTCTCGCAATTGATTACTGCCTCTGCTGAAGTGCATTGACCTATTTCAGAATTTGGCTTAACGACTTTTTCGTAGCTGGACAGGTTAAGCATTCTTACAGGAACTATTTTGTTGTTGCAGGGTTTAACGAGGGCTTTTGCTGTTACAAGATCACTTGTTATTTCTGCTGGTTCTACTACCCACAAACTGTTGTCCTCACAATCTCCCTCCATGCGAGCCCATACTAAAGTTTCTGACTGTGGTGGTAGCTTCTGATGCTCGACGGTAACTAGCTTTCTTACTTGAGTCTTATTTTCATATCCGACGTCAAGGGGTATCTCCACATTTCGCCAAATCATAACTTTTTGTCCCATATCCAAAGTAATGCCATGGCTAATCATGAAATCAGCACCAATGATAACTTCGTCCACAATGTCGGCAACAATGAATACATGATTGACGGTAACGTTGGCAATGGTTAATTTCACATTTACTTTACCATAGACCGTGGCCGGCTCCCCAGTAGCTGTGCGCAGGCTTACCCCACATAATGGTTCAATTGTTTTCTTAACTAAATCTGGCCTGACGATAGACTGTGATGCCCCGGTGTCTACAGTAAAAACGTGCTTCTGACCGTTGATATACCCCGAAGCAGTAAGATTGCTATTTTTCTGTTGCATTACGGATATGGAGATGGTGGGGCCCTCAGATGTGGGAGCTAGCTCTTGCCCCATAGTGCCAGCTCGTTTTAGTTTAAAGGTGATTCTTGTGATGATTGATGATTCGACTGCCGGTTATTTCTTTGAGGCGAGGCAGATCTGTTTCGTTTTCTTGGTGTTTTACAGTTTCGCTGAATATGACCCGATTTACCACAGTTATAGCATTTTACTCTGGCTTTATTTTGCTTCTCATTAAACGCCTCCAAAACCTTTTTTAATTCGTCGACTATATTTCTCTCATTATCAGAAACAACTTCAACATTTCGCACCTTGCATATTTGCGGCTTTGAAATTATTTTCGCCGTTTCTTGTGCCAGTGCGAATGATACGGTCTCAGTAAATGATGGTTTAGGTGTTGCACAAACCGCGTGTTTTATTTCAGGGTCGCGAATACCATTAACAAATGCCTCTGTCTTGAAATGGTCCAAAAACGGGCTGTTCTCCCCTGGATAAGTAAGCTGCAGCAAACGTTCGATTTCCAACGCAAAGTCTTGTAGCGTCTCATTGGGCTTCTGCACTCTACCACGCAATTCCATTCGGTATAAGTCCTTTTTATGTTCACCAGCGTACTTACGTTGTAGCGCCTCCATTATATCATCATAACTGTTTCTGTTACATGCTGGCACGCTTTCAAGAACTACTGCTGCATTTCCTTTTAGGGCCAATATCAACTCTATAGCTTTTTCTTCGTCATTCCACATGTTTTTAATGGCAATTGTATCAAACTGGAACTTGAACACATTAAATGGTGTGCTGCCATCAAAACTAGGGGCCTTTATTCTATTAGAGGATTCTGGAATAATTCGCACCTGTCCATCTTGGCATTGAAGATTATTCATCTTTATTTCTAGATCATGTAGTTTTTTATCAACATCTTTGGATTGTATATCTAGGCAGCTCTCTAAGTCGGACAGCTTTTTATCAATGACTTTGGCTTGTAAATCTAGACTGCTCTCTAAGTCGGTCAGCTTTTTATCAACGACGTTGGCTTGTATATCTAGGCAGCTCTCTAAGTCGGACACCTTTTTATCAATGCCATCCACTCTGCTGTTTATAACTTCCGAAATTTGTTGAAGTTTCTCGTCTGTCGCTCTAGAAGTTTCTTTAACTTCGGCAAGAAGTTTCTCATTATTTACTTTAGAAGTTTCTTGAAATTTTATTTCCATTATTTTATTTTCTTCTTTGACTTCAGCAAGAAGTTTCTCGTTATTTACTTTAGAAGTTTCTTGAAATTTCATTTCCATTATTTTATTTTCTTCTTTGACTTCAGCAAGAAGTTTCTCGTTATTTATTTTAGAGGTTTCTTGAACTTCAGCAAGAAGTTCTTTAGAAGTTTCTTGAAATTTCATTTCCATTATTTTATTTTCTTCTTTGACTTCTTTAAATTGCTCCATCAAAGCAGCAAACATTGTGGATAAATCCATGCTTGTTGTTGCACGGGTAGAAACTTCCATTTCTTCTTTATACTCGAATTCGTAAGTTCCGATGTCAATATTACGCCGCTTGAATTCATCTATCAGCCTCTTTTGCAATTCTGCTTTATTACCAGCTGTAGGTAACTCCAACTTATTCAATTCTCTCTTGAGTTGCTCCACTTTCAACTCTTCAAACTTCATGACTGCTTATTATTTTGCAATCCCACTTCTGACACCAATTGTTACGTTTTTACCTTTTAAAAACGGTCGTTTATTTCCTTTAAATAAACTTTATACTTTGATTGCAAAAATGACAGCAGTTTAGTAGTTTAAAAATTGTAACGACTCTTTATTTTATTTAAAAATGTACAACAATACAGTTTATAAGTCACTTTGTGTTTTAATACACACACACACTTAAATTACACGCTTTATACAGCACACTTTAATAATGTACAAGATTATACAGCCAAGGCAGTTAATATGTCTTTACTTAACGACGCTTCAAACCAGACTGACTCAATGGTGTTCTCACGGCCAATTTATATACACTGTATTGCCTACTAGATGTTTCTTGAGAGCTCTATTTCTTTCTACAATGTTAACGGACAATCTAGAGTTTTTGTAGGTAATGCCATTAGCATAAACACTTAGTGCTGCCAAACTAGCTTTTGATGATAGTGCCAGCACATAAACACTTAGTGCTGCCAAGCTAGCTTTTGATGATAGTGCCAGCAGCATAAGCACTTAGTGCTGCCACACTTAAAAACAATGGTGAAAGCTTTTTATTCAATGTTGTATGTTTAGAACTATGTTAATAATTTTACAGCTATGTTAACTGCAGTTAACATAAACGGAAATGTCTGGAAGCATTGAGAAAGATTTAAACCGGCCGTTAAAACCGTTATATTTGAATTCAATTACAATTTCGTAACAATATATATATATATATATATATATATATATATATATAATATATATATGCACAGCGTTTTGTTTGGATGCAGTTTTTTGATATACTGTAATTTTTGATTGCATTTGACCTCTTTGAATGCTGCATCCAAAATTTTCGTATGCCTTGCGTAGAGTTTGGCAGCATGGGAGTTTGAATGCATTTTTTTTTTGGAATTTTTAATTTTATGTTTTTTAGATTTAAGACCTTTTATTTTACAATAATTATATACCCATTTACCTATATATACCAATTAAGATCATAAATTCTGCATTTTAATTACTTTTTTATGGTTTTCAGCATTGCCATACTTTTTATTTAAATTCGCGTTTTTTAAGTGAAGAATAACTTAACGCCGTTAGTAACTTGTTTGTTTGAACGCCGTTTTAAATTAACAAATTAAAGGGCTTTGGAATTTATTTTTCCATGTTTATTTATTTGTAATTTTTTTGTTTGCTGGATGTTTACAGGTGGTAAGTGTATAATTTATTTTTTAATGGAATATATATATTTCAGTTTGAATATATTTTTTTTTAGTCTCCTGGTCGCCATGTTAAAGAAGTGAATGATGCTGGTTAATTTTATTCCAACCGTGCTATGAAGGAATGTTCTTGAAATTTTTAGTTCCAAATCATCGGAACGCTGGATAGTTGTATGTTGAAAAATTCACATTAACTTATTTTATTAAATAATTGCCTTTATTCTATTCTATTTGCAGACTGAGTTGCTTGTGCCCGAACAATTTAAGACGATCATTCCTGGCAAGACCTTAAAAATTGTGTTGATAGTCTTGGCTAAGATCAGCACATCTTTTAAAGCTAGCAACATGAAATTAAAGAAATTTAGTCCTAAGTGATTGATTTGTTCTTTTAATAGTACTTTTTTAATTTTTTATAATATTTAAAACACATAGGAACATGAAATTAAAAATATGTGGTCCTAACTGAATGAGGATCCATAAGAGGGACTTTGTGCTACTTATTTGTTCTTCTTATGGTACTTTTTGAATTTTCTGTATTTATAAACCTAGAAACATGAAATTAAAGATATGCGGTCCTAAGTTAATGAGAATCCATAAGAGGGTACTTTGCGGTACTTTTTGAATTTCTATATTTAACCTAGAACATGCAATTAAAGATATGTAGTTCTAAGTGACAGAGTCCATAAGAGCTATTTTTTGTTACTTTTTCGTTCTTCTAATGATTGAATTTTTTAAAATATTGAACCTAAAATCATGAAATTAAAGATATATGGTCCCAATTGAATGATAATTCCCAAGAGGGTACTTTGTAGTACTTTTTTGTTTTGTTCTTTTAATGGTACTTTTTGAATTTTCTGTGATATTTAACTTAGAAGCAAGAAATTGAAGATATGTCGTCCTAAGTGAATGAGAAATCATAAGAGGGACTCTGTGGTACTTTTTTGTTCTTCTCAAAGTACTTTTTAAAGTTTCTAAAATAATGAATTTAAAATCATGAAATTAAAAATATATGGTCCTAATTGAATGATAATTCCTAAGTGGGACCTTATGGTACTTTTTTGTTCTTCAAATGCTACTTTTTGAATTTTCTATATTTAACTTAGAAACTTAAAGAAATGTGGTCCTAAGTGACTGAGAATCCATAAGAGAGAATTTTGTGGTACTTTTTTGTTCTTTTAATGGTACTTTTTGAATTTTCTATAATAATGAACTTAAAATCATGAAATTAAAAATATATCGTCCTGATTGAATAATTATTCCTAAAAGGGGACTTTGTGATACTTTTTCATTTTTCCAATGGTACTTTTTGAATTTTCTATAATATTGAACCAAAAATCATGTAATTAAAGATATGTGGTCCTAATTGAATGATAATTCCTAAGAGGGTACTTTGTGGTCCTTTTTTGTTCTTCTAATGGTACTTTTTGAATTTTCTATAATATTTAACATGAAATTGAAAATATGTGGTATTAAGTGAACGAGAATTGATAAGAGGGACTTTGTGGTACTTTTTGTTCTTCTGATGGTACTCTTTGGAGTTTCTATAATAATGAACTTAAATTCATGAAATGAAAAATATATGGTCCCAAATGAATGATAATTCCTAAGAGGGGACATTGTGGTACTTTTTCATTCTAATAGTACTTTTTGAATTTTTATAATTATGAACTTAGAAGCATGAAACTAATGATATATGATATATAATTCAATGATAATTCTTAAGAGGGTACTTTTCTTGTTCTTCTAATTGTACTTTTTGAATTTTCTATAATAATGTACTTAAAATCATAAAATTAAAAATATATGGTCCTAATTGAATGATGATTCCTAAGAGAAATTTTGTGGTACTTTTTTGTTTTCAAATTCTACTTTTTGAATTTTCTATATTTGATCTAGAAACGTAAAATTAAAGAAATGTGGTCCTCAGTGGCTGAAAATCCATAAGTGGTGATTTTGTGTTATTTTTTTGTTCTTCCAATGGTACTTTTTGAATTTTCTATAATATTTAACCTAGAAATATGAAATTGAAGATATGTGGTCCTAAGTGAATGAGAAATCATAAGAGGGACTCTGTGGTACTTTTTTGTTCTTCTGAAGGTACTTTTTAAAGTTTCTAAAATAATGAATTTAAAATCATGAAATTAAAAATATATGGTCGTAATTGAATGATAATTCCTAAGAGGGACCTTTTGGTACTTTTTTGTTCTTCAAGTGCTACTTTTTGAATTTTCTATATTTAACTTAGAAACATGAAATTAAAGAAATGTAATCCTAAGTGACTGAGAATCCACAAGAGGGGATTTTGTGGTACTTTTTTGTTCTTTTGATGGTGCTTTTTGAATTTTCTACAACATTTAATGGAATGATAATTTCTACTTACTTTTACTTTTTCTAATGATAACTTTTTTGTTTTTCTAATGATACCTTTTTTTATTTTCTGTGACTATGAACCTAAAAACATGAAATTAAAGCTATGTGCTCCTAATTGAATTCCTAAGAGTATACTTTTTCTTTTGTTCTTCGAATGGTACTTTTTGTATTTTCTATAATTATTAACCTAGAGACATGAAATTGAAGATATGTGGTCCTAAGTGTCTGAGAATCCATAAGAGGGTATTTTGTGGCGATTTTTCGTTCTTCTAATGGTAATTTTTGAATTTTCTATAACATTGACCCTAAAATCATGAAATTAAAGATATATTGAATGATAATTCCTAGAAGGGTACTTTGTAGTACTTTTTTTTATTCTTCTAATGGTACTTTTTAAATTTTCTATAATATTTAACCTAGAAGCATGAAATTAAAGATTATGGTCCTAAGTGACTGAGAATCCATAAGAGGAACATTGTAGTAATGGTACTTTTTGAATTTTTTAATATTGGTTTGTTAAAGGATGAAATTAAACACACACGGTCCTGAGCGAATGAAGGGATTTTTTTTGTACTTTTAGATTCGTAAGAATCCTCAGGAGGAGATTATGTGATAGCATTTTTATTAATATTTAAGTTAAATTAAGTAAATAAGAATAAAATTATGAACGTTTTGTTTCATTTTATATAATTTTTTTCACCCAAACAAGGCATTTTTACAAACTTTAAAATTTTAGTAGGATAAATATATGAATGTCATTATTATTTTATCTTTTAAACGTGTTTATTAAAAAACCAACTTTTGTAGTAAATCAGTTTTCAAATTATTCGACAAATAGCTTTTTTGAAAACACAGGTTTTGAATGCGGTTTTACTTAAAAAAACTGTAAAGCGGTTTTACTGAAGAAAGTACACTTATAGTACATATCATTTGTAATCTCAAGTAATGTAAAAATAATATCGGTGTTACTCAAATCACAAAATTAAAAAAAAAAAAATTAAATCATAATATGAGGTCATGATTGAGTATAACAAGCGAATTGTTTAAATATAAAAATACTCAAAAATAATTTAAATGAAATGTAATTTTCAGACATTTTGAATTTGTATGAATCGCGCTTAAAAGTTCCCCGAGTAAATATAAAAATGAAAAATTTGGGTTGCTTTAGTAAAAAAAAATAAAAGAATATTTTATACAAGGAACATTAAAAAGCAAAAACCGATTTTTGAATACACTAGTTGAAATAGAATTTTCAACTCTCGGTCACGTCGAATATATAATGAAATTTTTATCAAGACAAACATCAACCTTTTATCTGAATTTCAGTTAATTTTTTATCCCTATCAACTACCAAATTAGAAATAAAATAACCAAAATTAAAAATGTTAAAGTTATTTGTGCAAAATTTTATATATATTTTTTTTATGTTCAGGTTTAAAATGTTTTTTTTTTATATCGGTTATAAAGTCAAATTAATCTTAACTTTCTTTCAAATGTGTCGAAAATGCTCAAAAGAGAAAAATATGTAAAATTTAACTGTTTAGAACAACCAGCAAAAAAGAAATGAAAAAGTCCTAAGACAATTTTTTATCAAGACAAACGTCAAAATCAGTGTGAATGTGTACAAGGTATCCTGAGTAAAGTTACTGAATTTTTTTATGTTGCGGCTGTCAAACTGCATATATAAAAACATTCGCTTTATTGTTGTTTTTGTGTTACTGTTGCTACTACTCATAAATTCGGGATAATTTTGAGTTTTGTCTTGATAAAAAATTGTCTAATATAGACACTGTGTTATTTGTTTGATATTGTGGCGCTGACAAATAACACAAAATGAATAAAAAAAAAAGGTGATTTATTGTAATAAAATAAATTTAAAAAAATATATACGTGTTTCCGTATGTCGATGTTTTGTAAATTGTTATGATAGAAAAAATTTTAAATAATGTTTTAACATCATCTAATCTCTAGTAGAGACTACCAGTAAAGAATTTTTCACGGAATTTTTTCAAATTTCTTTTTCATGTTTCTGATTTGCTGTTTGTCAAATAATTTTTGAAAAGTTTCACAATATAAATTTAAAAAGTATACATGTAAAGAAAATTTCGAAGCAACTTTAAAGCAAACTTTTATAAAAAAATGCTGTGATAATACCCAATATTAATAGGCTCTAATTTATGTTGCTTCCTCTTTGTGACCGTTTATTGCGAAAAAAGTTCTAAACAGCAGGCATGTAATACTTTGAGGAAAAGTAAGAAATTAGAGAAATGTTTATCAAAATAAACGTAAAATTTTTTTAATGACAGATAATTTTTTACATCTATCAAATAAATAGGAAAACGAATGTCATAATAAACCTAGTAAAAGTATCAACAACAATTAAAATGGTGTATTTTACCAAGAAACGCCAAGACAAAGTTTTCATAGCGCTGAAAATTTTATTTTAACGTCGAGTCTATATTATAGTGTCGAAATTAGATAAATTTTTATCAAGACAAACTTCAAAATCAATGCGAATTTATGCAAGGTAACCTCAGTTAAACGGGTGATTATTTTTGGTTTCTATGGAGTTTGACGGCTAACAAACTTCATAGTTAAAAACAATAAAGAATGCACCTTATTGTTGTTTCGTTCAACTTTTGCCACCTTCCATATATTCGGGTCAATATTGAAGTTTATCTTGATAAAAAAATTTCTAATATAGACACTGTGTCACAGAATGACTATGTTAGACAAATTTTTATCAAGACAAACATAATCTGAGCGAACCTATACAAGGTAACCTTAGTTAAACAGCTGACTATTATTTTTATTAAATTAAATTAAATTTGTCAAGCTGCATATAAAAAATACTAATGAATTTGCCTCATTGTTGTTTTTGTGCTACAGTTGCTTGATAAAAAGTTATCTAATATAGACACTACGTTAAAGAAATGTTTATTAAAGCAAACGTCAAAATTTTTGTCTCAATTGCAGATAATTTTTTGCCTCTATCGTTATAGGGGAAAACGTAGGTAGGTAGGTAATAATAAACTATATAAAAAGTACAAGCAACAATCAAAATTTTCTTTTACAAGTGTCTACATTAGACAATTTTTTATCAAGACAAACGAATTTATGGAAGGAGGCAACAGTTGCACAAAAACAACAATAAAACCTTGTTCAGAACCTCGCGAAATTACGAAATTTCATACCGAAATTGTGAACGATATCCAGACTGTTCATACTGGCAATATGAACGTAGCTTTATCCACATAGAACCAAGTGTACTTAATTTAATGTTTTAAAGAAAATTCAATAAGTACCACTAGAATTATAAAAGAGTATCACAGAGTCCCCTAGGATTACAAAAATTAAAAAACTGCAGTTAGAAGAATGAAAAAGTACCACAATTCCCCTATTGTGAATTTTAGCTCACTAAATTCATTATTCCAATAAATTTCTAAATTGTACATGTCAAGAGTGTAGTAAAATACAGTTTTTACCAGCTTTCTTCACAAAATGGCAAAATTTAAAAAAGTACCAGGCACCTGTCCGATTATTTTTTAGATAAGTAACGATAACTTTTATATGTTTTTTTTTTTTTTTTTGTCTATTAGTTTAAGATATAAGGTTACCCATTTTACACGTTTTTTTCCCTAAAAAGTGGAAATTCCCGTTTTAGTGGACCTATGAAGGAAGGCATATAAAGTTAATATTAAGGAAAACTACTCCCCCTTATTCGAAACTTAATATAAAATTACTCCTGCAAATTTTTAAAACTTTCAATGTATTATTCCTTTAGATATGCAAACATTCTTTGTCACTGCGATATGATAATCAAATGAACATACGAAGTTTAAGAGCTCTCAACATAATAGTTCCCATACATAACAATGAATATTTGTTATGTATGGGAGATGCCACCCTACTCCGATCGAATAATATTTCATCGCATTTGAATTTAGGGATACACGTGATCATGCTGTGAAAGTTTTAATTAAATGGGTTCGTCCGTTGTAGAGATTTAAAAAAGTGTGACTGATATTTGATCAAGGTCCAACATAGCCTATAAATTTATCCAGTTCTGGAATTATTTGTGTGTCAAATTTCATTAGCTCTTAGTCTACACATAGACTATATTGTGTTGGCAATTGTCAAATTCCACCTCTCTCTTTAAAATATTACTTGTGGACCAATAAGAAATCTATTGCGTAATTTATTTCGCAATAAATGTTTAAACACAAAGCTGAGCAATAATGTTTAACATACGCTATCAAATTTACTGTTATCCTTTAAAATGTTGCCCTTTTTAACAAAAAGAAAAGTGCAAAATAATTAATTTTGTTTTGAAAAGATAAATAAAGAGCAAAATGCGAAATAAATTAAAATTTTCGATAAAAAAGACAATTTAACATATAAATTTCTCATGTACATTTTCTCCACCCCTTACCACAAAGTTTGAAATAAAATTGTTTTCCAATTATTCTGCCGACGATATTTCTAATGTTAAGAAATAATGTCCTTGTGTAGACGTAGAGTAAAATAGGACCAGCCATTTATCTCTAGTCCTCACGTAGACATTTTTATGTTGGCAATTGTAAAATTCTCTCTCTCTCTCTCTCTCTTGAAAATGTTACGTGTGGACCAATAAGAAATCTATTGCGCAATTTATTTCGCAGTAAATGTTTAAACACAAAATTAAGCAATAATCTTTAACATAAACTGTCAAATTTATCGTTCTTTTTTAAAATTTTGTTCTTTTTAACAGAAAAAAGGCGCAAAATGAATTAATTTTGTTTTAAAAGGAAAAATAAAGAATAAAAATGTAAAAAAAAGCAAAAAAAAAATAAAATTTTCAATAAAAAAGAAAATTTAACATATAAATTTTTCATGTACCTTATCTCCACCCCTTAGCAGAAAGTTGGAAATAAAATTGTTTTCACGTTATCCGCCGACGTTATTTCTAATATTAAGAAATAATGTCTACGTGTAGACGTAGAGTAAAATAAGACCAGCCACTTACCCCTAGTTTTCACGTAGACAATTGTAAATTTCTATCACTCTCTTGAAAATGTTACGTGTGGACCAATAAGAAATCTATTGCGCAATTTATTTCGCAATAAAAGTTTAAACACAAAGTTATATGCCATTTACACAAAACAAAAACTAGTAGTTTTTGGCTTTATTTGGTTTTTGAATAAAAAAATACATAAATTTGTTTGGTTTTTCCATACAAATCAAAAAGCATTTTTAACTGGTTTTAATTGAAAACCAAATAAAACCACTAAAACAACTATTTACGATACATCCTGTTTAGCAAATTTTAGAACCGTGAAAAGTAAAATTTCAAATTTATTAAAATTATTTGTTTTGTTTATGAAATTATTATAATAAATAATTTATAAGAATTGTTAAAAAATGTTTTAATATTGAAACTATGTATTCTCTGATTGAAGAAATAGCAAAAAGAACGGAAATAAAAAATATCAAAGAAATGTGAATGTCAACAAAAACTACATTGGGAAGAAATAAAATATGTAAACGATGTAGTTTTTCAAATTTCGTTTTTCGAAACCCAATTAGTTTTTGTTTTGGTATAAATGGCATATTAAGTAATAATCTTTACCCTAAACTGTTAACTTTATTATTCTTTTTTAAAATTTTGTTCTTTTTAACAGAAAAAAAGGTGCAAAATGTATTAATTTTGTTTTAAAAAGAAAAATAAAAGTGCAAAAATAAATCAAATTTTCAATAAAAATGAAAATCTAACATCTAAATTTTTCATGTTCGTTTTCTCCACCCCTTAACACAAAGTTGGAAATAAAATAGTTTCCCATTATTCTACCGACGTTATTTCTAATGTTAAGAAATAAAAATGTCTTCGTGTAGACCTAAAGTTGAGAGGTATCCGATTAAGCCTAACATAGCTTATCTTCAAAATCTTCAGTGCAAGCACTATCTGTTTGTAAAATTTCATGTAAATGGCTTCTTTGATAACATGCAAAATTGAAAAATAGACTTTTTAAAAGTGGGTGTAACATCCGGCACTGGTACTATCTGTATGTTAAATTTCGAGAAATTTGGTTCAGTCGTTTGAGAGTTGTAAAAAAGTCAGCGCAAAATGTGGGAGTGGCTTCCGAAAACAATATACCGTAACTTATTACAATCTCCACTACATACGCAAAATTTAAAAAAACTTATTTTTTTAAAAGTGAGCATGACGTCCAATCAAGAACTAACATGGCCTATACACAGAAAAAAGTTTGTGCATAAGAACTTACATTCATTGATTCATCTTTTTTTGCAAACAGAACAGAACATTGTTCCCACAATGTAATATAATTTTTGCACCATTGTGTCACACAAAATATTTATAATTATTTTTTTTTTTACATTTGCACTTTTGTCTTGTGTGTGCACCACAGTTTCTTCTGTGGTGTGCACGGCCATTGCTAGAAACAACAAGATGAAACACAAAGTCAAGTAGAAAGAACGACGGAGTCAGCAAAAAAAACGCAAAAATAAATCAAACATCTGGCAACAAAAATTTTCATTTACTTAGCGGAAAGTTTGAATGCAGGCATCCAAAAAGATCGCTAAGTATAAAGGTGCAATCAAACTCTTCGGTGCGTACTATAAATGGTATATCTCCGATTTTTTAAGGTTTTATGCTAAAATTTCTGTACATATATGCTTATAATCTGGTAATTTACTAATTTGCGTTGAAAAAAGTCAAGATTTTTCCTGCAGCCAAACAGACCGCTGTGCATATATATATATATATCTATATATATATATATATCTATATATATATATATATATATATATATATATATATATATATATATTCCCAGAGCATACTCTGGGGACAGAAAAAATTCCTACTTTTTATTACGGAATACTAGATATTACCCTCGATATTAAGCATATATACCAATATTTTTCTATATATATATCAATATATCAGTCATAGATTAAATTTTTATATGTTGCGCATTTATTCCAGACATCCATATACGCAGTACATTTTTTAAAGACATGTCACTGTATTATGCGTGATGTATAAGAAAAAAAATGTCTCCATATTTTCAGTTTTTTTTAAATTTTTTACCGGCGTTGCAATTTTAAATTATTTGCCTTCGGAGTTTGCTTTAATTGTTACACATATGACATTAACATTAACGTATGCAAACATAACGTTTTGCGCCATAAATTTTATTATATGAAAGAAATAAAGTCGAAATACACAATTTATACTGATGCGACGTTTACATAATTTATATCATAGAAAATAGACATATATAAAAACAATTATACGAGTTAACTACGATACAAAATGAATATTGATTTTCTTTTTTCTCGAGAACTGTTACATTGAAGGATTTTAAAATCTGCGTGAATTACATACTTACTAAATGTGTTATTTTTGATAAAAAATTTGTCGGGTAGGTCCATGAGAAGTGATGCTCCCATACAAACCAAATATTATTTATAATATACCTCGAGAACTATTATAGTGAAGGTCTTGACAATTTGCATGATTGAGCTTCTTACTAAATAGGTCCTTTTAGCTAAAAAAAATTGGGAGGATAAGTCCAGGGGAGGTGGTACCCCCATACAAACCAAATAGTAATTATAGTATATCTCGAGAAATATTGCAGTGATGGTCTTGAAAACTTCTAGTAAGAAATTTATTCATTTCTTACTAAATAGGTTTTTTTTTTTCTTAAAAAATTGTACACGCAGGTCCAAGGCAGGTGGTATCCTCCATACAAACCAAATATTAATTATCGTATATCTTGAGAGTTATTATAGTGGAGAAGTTGACAATTTGCATGAATAAGTTTCTTACTAAATAGGTCTTTTTTGATAAAAAAAAAAAAAAATTGGCCGTGTAGATCTAGGGAAGGTGGTACCCTCCATACAAACCAAATATTAACTATCGTATATCTCGAGAGCTATTGTAGTGGATTACTTAGCAATTTGAATGAATAAGTTTCTTAATAAATAGGTCCTTTAAATAAATATACTACTAAATGTTGTACATATATTTATTAGGTTCATGATTGTTGTGTAATTGCCAAATATTTTAACACTTTTGATTTCACGTTGTCTTCATTTATATGTACGCAAAAATATACTTTAAATAAGATTTCTAACAAAATCTTCATAATTTTTGCATTTTCCAAACAAATTATAATTTAGTTTCCAATAAGATTTCACAAAACCTGTTAAGATTTTACTAGACATAAAAAAATATCGATAGTCATCATCATTTTTTTTTTCAGTTTGTTAGCGAAATAAAACGATGTGCTAAATAAAGTTTACTTTTAAATGTAAAAATATTTTTAAAATTAAAATAAAACATCGAATAAATCAAATTTGTTATATGTGTATTTTTTTGACAGTTCATCTTATAAGATGGTTGTGTAGACAACAGTCTCATAACATAGTGTCTACATTAGAGATTTTTTTATCATGACAAACGTCAAACTTAACGCGAATTTGTGTGAGGTGGCAACAGTTGCAAAAAACAACAATATGGCGTATTCATTATTGTTTTTTATTTATGAAGCTTGACAACTGTAACAACCAAAATAATAATCAGCTGTTTAACTAAGGTTATCTTAAATATATTTGCACTGCTTTTGACGTTTGTTTTGATAAAAATTTGCCTAATGTAGACACTAAGTAATACATCTTATAATACTAATATTTGAATCTACACGTGAAATAATTATCTCAGACAACGAATTTGACACTCTCTGATACAAAAATCTTACATATTATGTTCCGTCTAGACGGGCTGTTAATTGATTAGGACAAAATTATATCAAGACAATCTTCAAAATCAGCGCAAATCTAATCAAGGTAATCTCAGTTGAACAACTGATTATTACTAATGATTGTTACAACCGTCAAACTGTATATATAAAAAACGAATTCGTCTTATTGTTGTTTTTGTGCAACTGTTGCCACATTCCATAAATTCGCGTTAATTTTGACGTTTGAAACTGCACTCTTTTTTTTTTTGTAACAGCCCATCTAGACGTAACATAATATGCAAGATTCTTGAGTCAGAGAATTCGCTCTCTGAGAGAATTTGGCACAATTTTATGCAAACTTTATTAATGCAAATATCAGATGCTTGCTAGTTTTAACATCTTGCTATATATTATTAATTTTAACTCACTTAGGCTCCGATTTGCATCGTTTCGCTTTGCATCACTGTTTGAAATTTCAATGCTT
This sequence comes from Protocalliphora azurea, assembly GCA_932274085.1. Lineage (NCBI taxonomy): Eukaryota > Metazoa > Arthropoda > Insecta > Diptera > Calliphoridae > Protocalliphora > Protocalliphora azurea. The sequence continues at coordinate 99,441,741 of OW026519.1, read as the reverse complement.
ATATTTGCGATCAAATATATGCAAAATATTTTTTCTTTGGAAGCTAAAATAGCTTAAATAACTGTATGTGAAAGCTTTATTGATTCATTGATTTTTTTTTTTATTAAATTCTGTTTGTAATTAGAAAATCAAAATAGAATTTATATAACTATTTTAAATTCACCTCTGTACAAAAAATACTCCTTTATTAAAGATTAACTTCCTTTCTGTTCAGCTATTTTTATTCTGAAACCAGAGTTGGCAACACCTTGCATTTGGCTTTTTACAGAGAACTTCGCCGAACGGCTAAAATTCGTCTAAGCTGAGCTGACGAGAAAATTTGGAAGCCGCCGCCACTTATGTGGCCATTTATATTGTATTTAAATACGAAAGGAAAAATATTTGCATCAAGTATTTTTGATGACTTATAATTGATTATTTTTGATGTTAATGCTGTAAAAAAATAATACTAACAGTTGCTAATAACTTTTAATGAGCCTTGATCCTGTGAGAAATTAAAAAAAACTCGTACACAAGATTTTGTCAGCTAATAAATCACTGCTATTGACTGGTAATATTAAGTCGCAATGGGATTGGTGAATTATCAAAATAATGATATAAAATCCATTATTTATTGTACCTTTTTATTTCTACTTCTTAATAATTGATATGTTTTTATATCAGAGCAGACCATTCCTCATTCTAATATGCAAATAATTATTTTAATATTTCATGTAAGAAATCCAAAAATATTTTTAGATCACTTCCATATTCTTTCTTTAAAATATTTTTAATAAATCAATAATCCGGTTTATACTTTCGCTAGAAAAAATCTCGTTGTCCTATTTTTATGAACAATGTTAATCAATGGGGCATGAAAATATAAAATTTTTAATTAAAAAAATGTATGTTTAAATTCTAACGGCTGACAGTTGATATTAAGCTGCCGCCGCCGAGAAAAATGTATGTTTAATTTCAACCGGCTGACAGTTAATTTTAAGATGCCGCCGCCGATAAAATTCCTCGGCTCAGGTTTCCGCTTAAATTATAACGGTGAATTGGAATGGCTTGCATTCTTAAAAAAAATTCTGTCGGAGCAACAGGTAAGTACCAATTTTTAAGTATTTTCTTTTAGTTTCTGTATTTACAGATCTATGCCACAAAGCCCGAACGTGAGCAGAATTTTTCACACATGAACAAAACATATATTCATATGAAAACAGACATTTCGTGATAGGACTGTTCGAATATTCTTTTCAAAGGACTTCAAACTTTCTAAGGTAAGTTTTTTTTCTATAACCAATCGACTCAGAATCACTTTTTAAATCAGTCTTAACTTGTCCGTATGTCCGCCTGGATGGCTGTCCATGTAAACCTTGTGCAAAAAGAACTGGGTCGCAATTTTAAACATAATTCAATGAAATTTACCATGAGAAGTTTTTATGATACAAGGACGAAGCCCATTGAAACTGGTTGTGATCGGTCCACTATTTCACCTAGCCCCCATACAAACGTCTACCCGGGATAGAGTTTAAACACTCCAAAATGCTTTAAAAATAATATTTTAACGAAATTCAGTGCAAAGAAGTTCTTTACAAGTATCAATCTTTGTAAAAAAATTTATGAAGATCTGTCCACAATTGACCATAGCTCCCATATAAAAACCTCTTCCGAAAATCACTTTAACATGCATAAATCTCATACGAATACTAGTATCAAGTTAATATTCAATATAAGTTTTATGCAAATAGAAGCATCATTGCCAAATTTTATGAGAATCGGTCCATAATTTTAATTAATTTTAAAACTTAAATTAATTAAAATAAATAAATAAAATAAATTTCTTGAAGGTTATAAATTAATTTGAAAACAATTTTTCTGAATTTTTGAAAGGATTTTATTATATAATAATATTAAAAATAATTTACATAAGTAAACGCTACTTTTTAAAAATGTATTATTTTAAAATTTATATTATATATATATATATATATATATATATATATATATATTTCAAACTATATATATATATATATACATATTTTTTTAATTAAATTAAAATTTTAAATTTACATTTTACATTCCTTTTGGAAAAACGAAACGGTCTAGATGGAGTAACAGCGGCAAAGAAGCTATTTATTTTATATTTGGAGATTTGGACAATTTGGAAAAACTTCCCTCTCTTGATGCTTGCTTAAGTGCCATTCGGCAATCACCAGCCCTTAAAAATAGGACGCCTCAGCAAATTAAAAGTTGGATAGACAACCAAAGAAGTAAAATATGAAAATAAAACTTTGATAAAAAAGATGTTTTGAACTTCCTTTTGTAAAAAATATGTTAAAGTATATATTTTTTAAAAAATTTTTCAATATATCTTTATAAATTACTTTAAAGTGATACATCTTAACTGGAAATGAAATTTGTTGAAAAATTAAAATTGAATTCGGTACTTCGCATTTGTTTAGACTTTCGATTTTCTTCATATTTTTGACGTTCCCATTCCATACAAATATTTCTCGAAATTCATGACCATTAATGATTCTTATATTTTTTAGTTTATAACTATTAACAGCGTTATCAAGATTTAAAAATAGTTTGGAATAGATCATAAAAAACTGTTCGGAAATTTTTTTCCGACTCTATTTTTTGGCCATATTTTAACAGAACCGTTTGAGTCTGAGGCGATGTACCGTTATTGGAATAATATTAAGGGATATAAGTTTTATAAACTGGTCCATTTATCAAAATCACAAATTGCCACTTATTTCACAAAAATTTGGTGTTTGCTACAATAATTGATCTGTCGTAATATTTTTCTGTGTACATTTAAAACTAAAGGCTTTTATCAAAAACAATATGTATGTTTAAACAACTCATCTTAATTTTTATTTTCTTTTCCCATTTAAATTCGCTCAAACCATATATCTAAAAAATTTTCATATAAATCACACTCTCAGTGATTTAACGGCAAAAATAAATTTATTAATTGTAAATGGCACAAAATAACCCCAAAAACATATATGGACTGGTTTATAATTAAATAAGTGCGAATAATAATTGTAACTTCTAATTTCATACATATAGGTTCAATATTGTAAAATAGTTCAAAAATAGCCATTAAAATAATAAAAAAGGAGCAAAAAGTTCCTATATATGTTTTCTCATGTTAGTCATACGAGAATAAGTACCAAAAATTTCCCTTATGTGAAATCACTTATTCAGGGCAATTCGCTCTCGGAAAGAACCTATTTAGCAAGAAACTTATTCACGCAAATTGTTAAGTAATCCACTACAATAGTTCTCGAGATATACGATAATTAATATTTGGTTTGTATGCAGGGGACCACCATCCTTGGGCCTACCCGCCAAATTTTTTCTCAGAAAGAACCTATTTAGTAAGAAACTTATTCATGCAAATTGTCAAGGCCTTTACGAGATATACGATAATTAATATTTGGTTTGTATGGAGGTACCACCTACCCGCCCAATTTTTTATCAGAAAGAACATATTCATTAAAAAACTTATTCACGCAAATTGTCAAGTCCTTCAATATGATAGTTTCCAAGATAAACGATAATTAATATTTGGTTTGTATGGGGGGTACCACTTCTCCTGGACCTATCCACCTAATTTTTATCAAAAAGGACCTACTTAGTAAGAAAATAATAGTTATCGAGATATACGATAATAAATATTTGGTTTGTATTGGGGCTATAGTCTGAGAGTTTTTCTCACAAAATTGGTTTGCTTTTTATATGTATTAAAAATTACCGTAGCCTGTGTAAACGCCCTATGGCTTTTTGTTGTGTGACGTTTAATACTTCAGTTTTTATTTGCGCGCGCAGTTTAATGCGCCCAAATATTGTGTTAAGTAGGAGTTTTTTTTATACGGAGTATGACATTTGCGTGTACTACAAGTCAGCTGTTTGCAGAATGTACTCTCCTCAGTTCTTTGGCGACAACATTTCTATATGTCGAAGCCTGCTGTTGAAAAATTTCTAACGACGTTAGTAACGGAAATTTTCTGCTGTAAGTATGGCAGCACCAAAGACATACATAAATATATATGTATATATATATATATGATATATATATATATATATATATATATATATATAATTTATTCAAAAAGCAAAGCCGTTATTTTACATACCCTGTAAGAATATTATATTAAAACATAAACTATTCCAAAAATCTCGACTTGTAACTGTTTAAGGCTACTTATAAACGATATGCAGATAATTCACCAAAAGAAAAAAAATAAATTTTATGTTAATTGCAAAAAAGAGCTGTTTTAAAGATAAGATAGCAATTTTTGTTGAAGAAAATAATTGAGATTATTCCAAAGTTTTCCATACTTTATTTTTTCTATAAAGTTAAATACATAAATAATTTTTTATTTAAAATTTTGCTAATAATTTCACATTTTGCGATGTTTTCAATCGCAAAAATTGTTTATTTTAAATGCGCTTCTCTTTGCAAAGCAATCAACAATTTGTTGGTTGTTTTGTGTATTGTTCACTGGGTTCATAGAATAACATACAAATAAACAATTCTATCAACTGAACAAAAATGACCAATCACCAAAATAAACAATTACGCCCAACTCTAATAATTAAAAATGGTCTAAAAAGAAAATGTGGTAACTGCGGTGGCGATCATACTGAAAATTACCGTTTGTGCCCAGTTTATAAAGCTTCATTGAAAAGATTAAGAGAGAAGCATCGGTTGTTGAGAGGAGAAATAGTTGAAACGGAACTGTGAATGTTAACATTATTTCTAAACTATTTGGAGTTTTTTCTCTTAACAAGAATATTAATGCAAGAGAGCAAAATTTGTCTTCACGATTTTAATTTACCTTATAAGTCTAGTAGTACTTCTAATGCTAATGTTCTAAAATTAAGTAACCAAAAACCTAATATTTCGCAAAATATGAGGGCTAGAAACTTTAATGCAGACACCTACACAGAATATTACCTCATTTACTCAGAATATGACATACTTTATGTCATCCATAATAATAATAATGCAAATCCTCCTAACGAGAAAATTATTTTTTTTTAAGAATTTGTTTTAGGAACGCAAACGGTTTGAATAAACATAAATCTGAAGTATTACATTTCATTCAGAATAATAACATTGATATCATGTTGATTTCAGAAACTCATCTTACAAATAAATACAATTTTAATATTTCAAGTTTAATGTTTTATTATAACAATCATTCCGATGGTAAGGCTCATGATGGGACTGGTATTCTGATTAGAAATAGAATTAAACATTATGCTCTAGAAGAATTTTCAAGTGAGTATATGCAAGTAGGGAATTTATCAGTCAGTTCGATATATTGTCCCAAACGCTTCTTGATGACTAATGATTGAGCATTTTTTTAGCACACTGGGATATTGTTTTCTTGTATGACTATAATGGAAAGCATACTTATTGGGATCCATAAAAATTGTTTTGGATTTTATATCCCCTGGCCAAGCAACATATTGGCCTACTGATCCTAAAATAGAATCGTGATCTAATAGATTTTGGCATAATAGGAAAATTGAATCGCATATCAATAAAAACTGAAGTACCAGACGATCTATCTTCTGGCCATTCTCCCGTAATTATCACTTACTATGGCAAAAATAACAAACATAATCCCTGCCACCAGTTCGGTTTCCGTGAACATCACGGCACTATCAAACAAGTTAACGGTTTAACTGGAGATATTAGAAAATCTTAAACCAATTTGGACATATGAAATCTATTTATGGGAAACATCGTGTAATACTAACATAGATATTATACAAAGAGCCCAATCAAAAATTTTTAGAACCATGACGGGAACACCATGCTATATAATAAACGAAAATATCCACAAGGATTTAGAAATACCATTGGTAAAAGACGAATTTATAAAAATTCGTGAAATATATGTGTCTTGAAACTACAGCTTCACCCTAACCCACTGGCAAGACTACTTACCAGAAAGCAAACACTAATGGCCTGTTTATATAATATAACCCATTTATATATATAACGCATGTCACTCAAAATTTTTGTTGAAATGAGTGGAAAAAATTATTTTTCGTTTTTGTAAGACATGTGTCGGGTTTCTGATTTTCTTTAACGCATTTACAAGTGTCATTAATGTCAAACATAGACAATCGGTAAAATATAATCGTGAAGCGAAATGCGTTGACTAAACTATAAATATAAGAAAATTTTTGCAGCATATACGTGTGTCGCCAATACTACTCTCACTAGAATCACCCGATTCGCTAAAATAACATGCCACTGATGGAAACATTATTGTTAATTTAAAAAAACATGCTCGCAATTTTGCTTTTGCAATATGTAAATTATACTCCACACCACCATATGTGGTAGGGCTATTATGCTGATTTTTGTAACACACAGAAAAAATCATCCAACACCCACCTCAAAGTATACTAATGACTCAGAATCACTTTTTGAGTCGATCTAACGGTGTCCGTCCGTCCGTCAGTCTGGCTGGGTGGACGGCTTTCCAAGTAAACTTTGTGCACAAAGTATAGGTCACAATTTTGAAGATAACTCAATGAAATTTGGCACTTAGGAATTTCATGGCACAAGGGCGAAGCCTATTGGTTATGATCGATCCATTATTTAAACTAGCGCCCATATAAATGTCTTCCCGGAATAGGGGTTTAACGATCATAAATGGCTTAAATATAGCAATATTTTAATGTAATTCGGTGTAAGGAAGTTTTGTATAAGTTCCAATCTTTGTGGCAAATTTCATGAAGATCGGTCCATAATTTACCGTAGCTCCCATATAAAACCCTCTTCCGAAAATCACTTTAAAGTGCATAAATTACATACACATGTTAGTATCAAGTTTATATTCGACACAAATAAGTTTTATATAAGTGGAAATCATAGTGACAAATTTACCATAACTCCCATACAAGCCCATTTTCCTGAATCACCCTAAAGTGCATAAATTCATATAAATTTTAGTATTTACGTAATATTCTGTATTCTTCTTACTTGTTTATTTTTGTAATATTTTGACAAATTTACCATAACTCCTATATAAGCCCACTTTCCTGAATCACCCTAAAGTGCATAAATTCATATAAATTTTAGTATTTACTTAATATTCTGCATTCGTATATTTTATTTTACACTTAATAAAAGTATCGGTCCTTCACGAGTTTTGATGGACATGTACAATGGTGTGGGGTATCATATGGTCGGGCTTGAGTGTTCTCAAAGACAAAAAATTCCAGTATTATAAACATGAATTGAGGGATGCAAAAACTTTTAAATTGGTTTTATTTGGCCTGCCACAACTGGACACAAAAATAATTGGCGAAGAATTTTTAAGCTCGCTGAACATAAACCCGGTAAGCATTAAGAAACTAGCAACAAAAAGATCCAGTGTAGATGACGCCCTCTATCTCATTGAGTTTGATCGTCAACATGTTTCAAAAAAAGAGGTTATGAAAATAAGATATTTTTGTAATATATCTGTATATTGGAGAAAACCTCTAAAGGGCAATAAAGGTCCCACACAATGCTCCAAGTGCGCTGTATGGACATGGTGCTAAAAATTGTAACCGTATCGTAGTGTGTTCAGCTTGCGCCGGAAACCATGAGTATGCAGTTTGTTCACTCAATAAAGGTAATAGTGATGGTAGTATAATTTATAAGTGCTACAATTGCATAAAGAAGAACTTAAAAAACGTTAACCATAGAGCTGATGACCCAAAGTGTCCAAGTCGTCAAGAATATTTAGAAATCCGTCATCGAGTAACATCTAAATCTAGGGCGACCAGCAGAAGAACTAACGTAACATATTTTAAAGAAGACGATCATGATTTTCCTCAATTGCCAAGGCAAGAACCCCATAATAGTACTCGTAATTCCCGCGATTTTGGTAATTTGTATTCTGAGGTAGCTAAAGGCGAGATCTACTGCAATAATAATAATGATGACATTTCCAATGAAAGACTTCTGGAAATATTTTTTGATGCTGTCGATGCTTTGCAAAGATGTCAAAATAAGTACGACAAGTTACAAGTTTTGGGTATGATGCTTAAACATGCCATATAATTCAACCGGTAGACACAATGTTCATGTTATGCATTGGAATGCCCAAGGCATAACAACTGAGTCAGCAGCTGCCCAGCTGGAATACTTTTTACACAAAAGGAAAATCGATATTCTCCTTTTAAATGAAACTTTTTTGAAACCGTATCACAAATTTCAACTTGGTGGTTATAACATTTATAGAGAGGATCGATCAACTCATGGCGGAGGAGTTCTAATTGCAATTAAAGGTTACATTAAGCATACGTTGTTACCAAAAATAAAAACAAGTACTGCTGAAAGTATTTCAATACAAGTTATGATTAATAAAAGGTCAGTTATATTTACTTCAGTTCATACTACCAATTTTAAAGCTGATTTGGATAAATTAACTTCATTTTCAAAAGACTATTTTATTTTCGGAGATCTGAATGCCCAACATACACATTGGAATTGTATGTCAAATAATTCGGCTAGTAATGATCTCTACAGCCACTGTCTTCAATCCAGCTACTACATTTATTACCCAAATGGACACACTCGCTTTGGACAAAATATCAACCCCATTCAACCGTCCACAGTAGACATTCTTTTATCTAACTCGTGCCTCCATTTTTCAAACCTTGAGACACATCCAAATGTTTTACAGTCGGACCTATATCTTGTGTTATTTATGGACAAGTTCAAAACATGACATATTCAGTTCTCTTGTATTATCGAGCAGACTGGTCAGCATTCAGAAACTGGGTGGAAAATGAAATTAGGTGTCAGAACATTGACCAACCCGTTATTAATTCAGGTAATCTACATTTTTATTTTAACAAATTAATATCTATAGTTGGGGAAGGTAACGGGGTCCATTAACAGAAGCTATGAGCTTAACTGCCCGGTGAGCTATCCGGGTAAGAGGAAACAGCCAGTCTGGTGGTCGGAGGAGTTGAAGGCTCAACGGACCACAGTTGGAAGGCTGTACAACAAGGCCCATAGATCTGGTAGGGACGAGGATTGGGGCACCTATAGAGTGTGTTTCAATAAGTACAAAAAGGACATAAGAAGAGCTAAAAGAGCCTCGTGGATTAGATTCAGCGAGGCCATTGACTCGGTCAATGAACTCTCCAGATTCAGGAAGATACTGTCAAAGGACCCTAGTGTTCCTGGGAGTATCCAGAGATCAGATGGTTCATGGACGGAGTCTAGTTCTGAGTCACTTAATGTACTTTTGGAAACCCATTTTCCGGGTTGCAGGGATCCATTGGTGGAGGAATCAGGTGAGGTAGAACACTTCTTCACGGAGTCCACCAATGGGATGATTGGAACAGTGGTAAGAGACCTGATAACGGTGGAGAAGGTCACATGGGCGGTGAATTCATTCGAGCCTTATAAGTCACCAGGCCCGGATGGTATTTTTCCGGCCATGTTGCAGAATGCACCGTTGGTGGTCCGTAAACTACTGGCTGAGATTTTTAAGGGGTGTCTAATACATGGACATATTCCAAGGGGGTGGAGAGAGGTTAGGGTTATATTCATACCGAAAGGTGGAAGGACCTGTCACTCGAAACCCAAGGATTATAGACCTATCAGCCTATCGTCTTTCCTCTTGAAGACTTTAGAGAGACTGATAGATCTATATTTAAGATCGTCTGGTAGCTCCAGCATCATGAGTAGTGCTCAACATGCTTACCTGAAGGGTAAATCTGTGGAGAGTGCGCTAAGTGATGTGGTGGGTTATATAGAACAAGGGCTTCGGTATAAGGAATACACCATGGCCGCGTTCTTGGATATTGAGGGAGCGTTCAACAATATTGAGATTGACGCTTTCAAGCAGGCGCTGGTGAATCTTAAGGTACATGACTTCTTGATCGAATGGATAATCCTCATGCTGAGCAGCAGGATTATCAATTCAAGCTTGGGTGGAGTATGCTTAAGAAAACTAGTGACTAGGGGAACTCCGCAAGGGGGAGTGCTCTCACCCCTGCTGTGGCTAATGGCTGTCGATGTGATTTTGCGTCAATTCGACAGTAGAGGGCGGAAGATCGTGGCTTATGCGGATGATGTGGTCATACTGGTAAAGGGAAAATTTCTTCCCACAATCAGTGAGATCATGCAGTCAGCGCTGGGTGAGCTGTCCTCGTGGGCTGCTGATAAGGGGTTGGGAGTGAACCCGGAAAAGACAGAGTTGGTTCTGTTTACTAGGAGGTACAAGGTAGAGAAATTCAGACTACCGGTACTATGTGGGACTGAACTGAAGCTTTCAGACTCAGCGAAATATCTGGGGGTGTTCCTTGATAGCAAACTGACCTGGAAGAGGAATGTTCAGGAAAGACTCAAGCGTGGCCTCAATGCCTACTACACCTGTAGAAACTCCATAGGTAAGAGTTGGGGACTCAAACCGAAAGTTGTATATTGGATTTACACTTCGGTGGTGAGACCAATCCTTTCATATGGTTGTTCTGTCTGGTGGCAGGCACTGGAACGCAAGAGCAATAGGAGCCTTTTGTCGAAGGCGCAAAGGTGTGCTTCGATTGGCATCACGGGTGCAATGAGAAGCACACCACAAGCGGCTCTGGATGTCATACTTCATCTCCTACCCATTGAGGAGTTTGTGAGGGGTATGGCGGCAAAGAGTCTACTGAGACTTAGGGAATTGGGACTATTAGGCTCATCAAGAGCAGGTCACTCCAAGGTCATTTACGAGATCAGTTACGGTGAGGTTAATCTGAACTCTACGGGGGCATCAGATTACATGGCCGCTGAATCGGACTTTGGAGTAAATCCTGTCGTGGTGATACCTGATAGGGAGATCTGGTCCGGCACTGAGAGACTATATGAAGGTTGCGCAGTGTTCACGGACGGATCAAAGATGGTCGAGGGTACCGGGGCGGGGGTCTATATTATGGGCACGGATTTGAAGGGCTCTTTTAGACTCCCTGATGAGTGCAGTGTTTTTCAGGCTGAGATTCTCGGCATCCTGAAGGCCGCGGAAATGATCAGGCGAAACATTGCGAGAGGTACCGAGGTCACTCTCTATGTGGATAGTCAGCCAGCTCTGAAGGCCTTGGGGACACATTTGGTGAGATCCAGGCTAGTAGCTGCCTGTAGGAAGACACTAAGAGAGTTGATGGAGGACTACATGGTGAGACTCTGCTGGGTGCCTGGCCATTGCAATATTTCAGGCAATGAATTGGCTGATGAACTGGCAAGGCAAGGTGCGGCAGGGAACGTCTCGGATAGAGAGACATATGTGAAACCACCACTAAGTTTCTTCTATGGGAAGATCAATGATTGGATCTTGGTCAGAACCAATTCGGCTTGGGAAAGTAGGGAGGACTGCAAAGTGTCGAGGGCGATATGGCCGGTATTGGACAAGGCAGGCACTACCACTCTCCTGGGCATGAATAGGAAGAGTTTAAAGGTCATGATAGGGGCCATAACGGGTCACTGTCTGATAGGAAAGATGAGGTCTAGAATGGACGCTAACAGTTCTGATTTTTGCAGACTGTGTGAGGACATCGATGAGACCGAGTCTATTGAACACATTGTGTGCCATTGTCCGCGATTACAGCATCGTAGGATGAAGTGGCTGGGTAGACAGTTCCTCGACGGGCTAGGTGACGTTCGGAGTGTAGATCTTGTTGACGTCATAGGCTTCGTCATGGGAATTAGCTGCTTGAGGGAGAATCAAGGGTTTAACCCTAGGGGGATTGGTGGCATTGCTGGTCCCCCTCTGTGATTCGTTACGTTTCTGTTCTCTTTTTACCTTTCACTTTAGTTTTTCTGTACTCTGTATTTTCAATTTTATATATTCTATACCCTTATTTCTTATTTCTATATTCTATACCCTTATTTCACAACTGTTCTGTTGAAGGGACTCACAATGGACCGGGATCGGTCTCTGGGTGGAGATGTGGTACTGTGTGGTATCACATCTACCTTCTCTATCTATCTATCTAATATCTATAGTTAAAGAAGCGTTTAATAAAATACCTGTCGGTTATAAAATTCCTTGGCAACGAGAAATCTCTGAAATTAGTAAAATGTTAATTAGTCAGAGAAATAAATACAAACGTAAATTTCAAAGATGTAGCGATTTTAATTATAAAAATCAATTGAAAAGCATTTTGAAGCTATTAAATAAACTTATTGATTTTCACCTTAATAAAGAGCACAATGAATCCTGGTAAAAATTTATTTCGAATTTGCCCTCGGGCTCTAAAAAGTTTTGAAAAGTAAAAAAAGCACTGAAAGGAAACAAAATGTCTTTTACTGATCTTCATGTAAACGGTGAAGTTTTAAAAACTGGCAATGAAAAAGCTAATTCAATAGCAGACCTATTTGGTGATTCACACACCATTACTTTAAATAATTATTCACCTATGGACTCGGCCGTCTCAAGATTCATTCATGATCTTGACGATACACTTTTTGACAGATCTAACGTAGAGATTACCAATTTAGATGAAGTTAAATCCTTTGTACTTTTATTGAAAAATAATAAAGCCCCTGGTTTAGATGGCATTAATAGCATTATCCTTAAAAAGATGCCCAGTTACTTTTTTGAAACTCTATGTAAACTTTTCAACTCTTGTTTAATAGAAGGCTATTTTCCAATTATTTTTAAGAAGGAAAAAGTTATCCCAATTTCTAAGCCAGGATCCTAAATTACTGTCTAGCTATAGACCAATCAGCATCCTAAGCCTATTGGATAAGGTATTTGAAAAAATAATTAATAAGAGAATTTTAGATTTTTCCAACCAAAATAATATTATTAACCCTCAACAGTTTGGATTCCGCAAGGAACACCCCACAGTACATCAACTAAAAAGAGTCGTTAATTTTATTGAATCAAACAAAAAAAATCGTAAAAGCACTGGAGTTATTTTTCTTGACATTGAAAAAGCCTTCGATTCAATATGGCATGAAGGCCTGGTTTTTAAACTAAATTCCTTCAATTATCCAACGTATTTGCAAAAGATAAAGAGTTTTTTAGATCAGCGCACATTTGCTGTATCTATAGATAACACGCTATCTGCAGCAAGGATCGGTATTATCACCTACTCTTTATTCAATATATATTTCCGATTTTACTATTCGCAAGAATCAAGAAGTAGCTTTTTACGCTGACGACAGTGCTTTTATTTGCTGCGGTAAGGTGTCAAACGCAATAATCAAAAAATGGAAGATAGTTTAAAATCTACTTTGATAAATGGAAGATAAAAGTTAATGTTAGTAAAACACAAGCTATTATATTTCCATATAATAGATCACAGAAACGTATTTCTACAAAACATTTATATTCTAGGGGAGTTTTTATTCCTCTGCAGGATAGTATCAAATATCTAGGTATTATCTTAGATAAAAAACTATCATTTAAACAACACATACAGTATATTTGTGATAAAGCAATTAAATGTGGCCGTGCACTTTACCCCTCACTTAACAGAAGATCTAAACTTAATTTAAAAAACAAGATCCTTATTTACAAAATGTGTATTCGACCAATTATGACCTATGGATGCCAAGTCTGGTTTAATAAAGCTGCTAAAACTTACACAAGAAAATTACAGATAATATAAAATAAAAATCTGAAAATAATTCATAACCTACACCCCAGATATTCTACTGATCTACTGCATAGAAACTTTATTTAGTGTCTACATTAGGCAAATTTTTATCAATACAAGCGTCAAAATCAATGCGAGTATATACAAGGTAACCTTCGTTAAACAGCTGATTATTATATTGGTTGTTGCAGTTGTCAAACTGCATAAATAAAAAACAATTATGAATACGCCATATTGTTGTTTTTGCAACTGTTGCCACCTCACACAAATTCGCGTTAAGTTTGACGTTTGTCATGATAAAAAAATCTCTAATGTAGACACTATGTTAAGCACAAAATGTTTAATTCATTTGCAAGGGAACTGACTGTCATTTAACGAAAAATGCAGAACGTCTACATATGAAATAATAAGAAATTTGCTAAACAATCACTAAGACTCTTTTTTTACTTAAAGAGTTATAATTGATGGTTGTTTTTAAAATTTCTTATAACGTTTAAGTATGTTCAAGGTTTTTTTTGTCAACTTTTCCTTAACACTGTGATATTAGTAGTTTCCTTATTTAATTATTTAGATTTTAATTGTTGTAATACTTTTAAGTAAATTCTCATAACAATGTAATTACTTTATAAAGGTTTCAATAAAGTCAATAATAATAATACAAAAAAAATATGAAAAACATTTACAAGATGTAAAAATTAAACATAATGGCAGCAATAACATTTAAAAATACCAAAAAAAAAAAAAAAAAAAAAAAACAACGTAAGAGAACGTAAGATAGGCGAGTACTTTAAAAAACCTAATTCTCTTACATACTCGTCTGGGTACAACTCGCTTGAATAACTTCGATTAAAAATAAAAAAAATTAATTTAAATTTTGCTTTTAAAAACGAAGTAAAAGTAAATATTTTAAATTTATTTTTTAGTACACCTTTTATGGTTTTTTTTTTAACGCATTTACAAATGTGATTAATGTCAAACAGAGACAATCGGTAAAATGTAATCGTGAAGCGAAATGCTTTGACTACTAATATAAGAAAATTTCTGTAATATGTACGTGTGTCGCCACAATCACTCTAACTACATTCACTTGAATCGCTAAAGTAATATGCCACTGATGGAAACATTATTGTTAATTTAAAAAATGTGCTTGCAATTTAGTTTTTGCACTATGAAAACTTATTATTGTAATATTTTCCAAACACATTTTTAAGTAAACAAACAGCAGCAGTTTTTGTTTATATTTAAGGGTTGTCATTTTTGTGTTCAAAAATCATGATTTTATATGAAAAACATTTGCATGATGTAATAATTAAATATAATGACAACAATAACATTTGACAATAGCAAAAACACAACTTAAAAGAACGTAAGATAGACGAGTACTTTAAAAAAACTCATTTTCTTACGTACTCGTCTGAGTACCACTCGTTTGTCTGAATCTTTACATGTCTTTTATAAACAGGCCATAAATGTGTTAGATTTTCCAAAGGAGCGGAGCGGTATGTTTATACAAATTTTATAAGATAACTTTTAAAAAATTTGTTATATTTATAGTTTTATCAACGCATTTCGCGTTAACAAAGAAATTTTTTCAATGTTGCTTGCTGAATTAGAATTTATTTATAGAATTAAAGCTTCACGATTAAGTTTTACCGATTGTCTGTGTTTGACATTAATGACACTTGTAAATGCGTTAAAAAGCCACAAAATGTGTATAAAAACCTCAGCCCTTACGTTTTTACTCACAAAAACCCTACACGTGCCTTACAAAAACGAAAAATAATTTTTTGCTCTCATTTCAACAAAAATTATGACTGACATTGTTTATATAAAGAGGCCATAAATATAATTTAAAATTAAGTTAAATTTAAAATTTATTTAAAATTAATTAATTAATTAAAAATACATTAAAATATTTTTAATAAAAATAAAATAAATTCAAATTAATTTAAATTAATTAAAAATAAATAAAAGTACTTTTAATAAAAAATAAACTAAATAAAAAATAATTGAAATTAATTTAAAATTAATTGAATTAAAACAAATAAATAAATAATTAGTTAAATAAATAAAATAAAGTAAAACAAAAAAAAAAAAAATAAAATGTGTTCTGGCAGCCTGTCCAGGACATACTCTTCTGAAGAATTGATCCGAATCATGTCTAGCGTGTAAAATTATGTTTGTTTTTTCAGTTTCATGTTTATTTTGCTTTTAACATCCCCATTTTTTAGTCATGATTTAGTTATTGTGATGGAATGTAGGTGGAAACGAACTTCCCACTTCCGGCGAGCTACATGGCGCAGCCACCAGCCAGTGTGCCACCATCCACCGTCAAGAAAAGTATTCTGTTTAATACAATTCAATTTAATTTATATTGGTATAAAATATGTCTATAAATTAAATTAAAATAAAACTTTAAATTATATCGTTTTTATCTCTTAGTGGTGATGCAGTGTGTTGCAGTTTATTATAACATCTTCACTAGACATGTTACAAACATTTATCTTAACTTGTAAAAAACGTCGGCAGATATACGGACATGTTTTATCTGTATCACATATATAGGAATACGTATGGCATTAAAAATAAACAAAAAACAAAACGAACTTGAGCGCTGACAGCTGATAGAAATTGTACGCTTGTGTAATAAAAAATTATCTAGTCTAGACGGCCTGAAATAAATGACTGAAATAACTTTTATTTTTAAAAAATCTGGCCACTTAACAGTTGGTCGATAATAATGTGCATAGTCGATTCATGGAAATTTATGACATTATTTCCTTATTTACCTTACCTTTCTATTGTTGCTATATTCTTTTTATTTATTTTTTAATTTTTTAAAATTTTAAATGTAATAATAAATGGAAAATATTGAAGTTGAACTAGAAAATTACCGACTACGTAAAAGACGTCAAGAACAAATTCAACGTTTCAAGGAGAGTATCAAAGGATTTTTTATGCTGGGTGTAAAAGATAATGAAAAAACGTATAAGACAACTGTGAATATACACGTATGAAGATTTTTTTCGGTTGTTACAAATTTACTAAAATTCATTGTCTATTTTACATTAAAGGAGTCTGAGACGGATTTGCCGGAGACATTAAACAAATTATCTGATTTTGAAAAAGACAATGATCAGGAAAGTGTCATATCATGGGAAGAAGAAATTGTCCATAAAACTTCCGCTGTTGAATCTGATGATTCCGATGGTCGCATTTTGAAATATACTCTTCGCTTAGTGTACTTTGCATTCTGGGTGACTCTATACATAATTGCAATTGAACTACAATTTGGAATAGTGTTTTTAATGTTGTCGGCCCTTGCTGGAATTTATTTAAATACACGCACCGGTCCAAAGAAACGAAATGAAATAAGTGCTTACAGTGTGTTTAACAAAAATTGTGAAAGTATTGACGGAACCCTAAAGGCTGAACAGTTTGAACGAGAAATAGGTATTAGATAGAAATGTGAATATAAATCAAGACTATCATAATTTTTACTGTCGGTACCTAAAATATTTTTTTAAATACATAAAAAAAATAATAGCTTCAACGGCCGTCTTAACGTTAATATATTTATTTAATTATTTAATATTGTTATGTTTTGGAAATGCTATCTTGCAAGGTAACTAACATTTTTATATGTATAAAAGTTCTATATAGCGTAGCCAATGTTTGACATAGTACAGAGGAGAAATATTCTGCAACCGATATTATAAACTGGGCTGCTAATGATAAAATCCTTGATTTATTTCGAAATGTGTAAAAAGTAGAACAAAAATTACATATTTTTAAATTTAGACTTTTTTTGTTACTATAATAAAAAGTTGTTATTTTTCTGCTTGTTTTCAATACCGAAATATGAAGAATTTCAACAAAATCGATATTTTTTAATTCAGCTTTATGAGTTATATTTCTAAAGATTGTCTTAAAAACAATAAAACTATTGACGAATTTTTAGACCTTACAAAATAACTAAGAAAATTTTAGATCAATCAGCAAAACTCTCAAGGAAATACAGCTATTTAAACCTAAAAAAATATATAAAAATATATTCAAACTATTAATCAGTCGAGAGACAATATGTACTTAGGAAATTCGGCTTACATTGAATGTTCTGACTCAGGCTCCGATTTTTTTTTATATTTTCATCTTTGATAGTACTTTAAACCCTGAAAATAGAGATGTAAAAACTTTTGAGTGCAATTGAATAGTTTAGAAGTTATAGACCTTTGAAAAACGTATTTTCTTAAGAAACTCATATTAAAAAAATTTGATAAAAAAGAAAAAATAGGTAAGTGAAGCCACTTTTGGACATACCACAGAGTTGAAAACCCTTACGCCCGGCCGAAGGATGTCTAATAAGAAAATTTTTTCACCAAAAATGAAAAAAAATATTTAAAGGAACTTTTATATAAAATTATTTTTTTTTATAAATGTGCATTCAATTTATACCTAAATTTTTACAATTTTTTTTTTTATTTATTTAGTAGTATTTTAAATACTTTCTTAGGACTATAATACATTAAATTTCTTATTCAATTTTATATTTTTATAAATTAAAAAATTGGGTAAACTGTATAGGAAATATTTACTATTTTATTTGTTAGGGTTCACAATGAGTTTTCATTCGTATGTTGTATAACAAGTAAGTTAGGTTAGGTTAAAAAGGGTGACGTCTTCACGCCTCCACACAGACCATTCGGTCCATTGTGATCCCTTTATAGATAAAGAAAGCTGATAGATAAAGAAAGAGAAAAATCCTAGTAGAATTTAGCAAAAGATTGAAAAGAAAGATAGCTAAATATAAGAAAAAATAAGAAAGTTGTGGCACCTAAGACCCATCAAATCAACCCTGACTACCTTTAAGCCATTTTATTCCCATTACGAACCCTATAAGGTTGCCGAGTTCTTCACTCGCAACCTCCTCTAGTTCGTGCAGAATATGGCTCCCAAACTACCTCAGTCTACTTCGCTGAACCCCTACACAGTGACATAGTATATGCTCCACTGTGTCTAGCTCCTCCACATCATCGCACATCCTGCAAAAATCTGACGCGCCAGTGTCCCACTTACTGGTCATATTCCCAATTGCGAGGTGACCAGTAATCATGCCAACAATGATCCTTAGATTCACGCGACTCATGCCCAGAATCTGCTGGTTTAAGACTGCAGTCCTATCTATTCCCCCAAGCTGCATTTGTTCTACCTATGGTCTATTCCCTTATGGCCATGAAATATGACCCAATCGGAATCCTAACCGATACCTCCACAAAAGACCTGTCCAATTCCGAGTCCTTACGAGCTAGCTCATCGGCTATCTCATTGCCGAGAACCCAACAAAGTCTTACTCTGTAGGCATCCATTAGCTTTCGAAATTCCTTAATACACTCCAGTACTAACCTGGACCTGACACAGTAACTTATTATTGCCATCAGTGCTACCTGACTATCCACATAGATAGTTACCCGAGACCAACAATACTAGCTTAGGCTACGATCTTCCTTCCCATATCATCTAACTGTCTCAATATGACGTTCATTGCCAAAAGCCATAATAATGGAGAAAGAATCCCATCTTGCGGTGTGCTCCTTGTCACAAGCTTCTTTATGCAAGTGTCTCCCATGCTCGAGTTGATAACCCTGCAGCTTAGCATCAAGGTGATCCACTCTATTAGGAATACACCAATACCTATCGAAGCGAGTGATTCCTTAATCGCCTCTATCCTACTGTTGTTAAAGGCCCCTTCTATGTCGAGGAACACTGCCAAGGTGTATTCCTTGCGCAGCAGACCCCGTTCAATAAAACTAACCACATCATGCAGAGTACTCTCAACAGATCTACCCTTAAGATAGGTGTGATGAGAGTCGCTGATGCCCTGAGTTCCCATCCTCCTCCTCAGATACAGATCGATCAATCTTTCTATTGTCTTGAGTAGAAAAGACAGGCTGATCGGTTTATAGTCCTTGGACTTCTTTATGTATGAAAATGACCCTTACCTCTCTCCACCCCCTGGGAATATATCTCACTTTAAGACACTCCCTAAATATCTTCACGAGGTGACTTATATGTCCCAAATGAGTTTACCTATCTTACATCGTCTCCAGTGATCATCTCCTCTATCGCATCGATATCACCCTCCTCTGGTCCGGACTGTAGGTTATCACTGACACTACCTGTCCTCCCATCAGATTCTACATCCTTACAGCCACGGAAGTGAGTCTCCATCAGTAAGCTGAGGGACTCCGAGCTAGATTCCATCCACGTGTTGTAAGCCCGTTGTATATATCCAGGTGCTACCGGGTAATAAAACCCGTCTAAATTTTGATATTTTGGATAATTTGATAAATTGGATAATACCCATCTAAATTTTGACAACTCGTCAGCCGAGTCCACGGATTCACAGAAATTCATCCATGATGTCCGTTTCGCCCGTCTTATGTCCTTCTTATACTTAATTAGGCTTTCCTAAAGCTGTCCCAGTCAGTCTGACTCGTCATTAGCTTGGCTCTATTAAACAGCCTTCTAATTGTAGACCGTTGGACCCTAAGTTCACTGGTCCACCCTTTCGGCTGCCCCCCTTTTGCCAGGATAGATCACCTGGCAGCTGAGCTCAAAGCTATTCGTAGGTACATCCGTGAAATTATTCACGACTCCCTCGATACCCTCAGCTGAATTTCTCCAGCCCTTAGTATTCCTTAAATCCCTATCAACTTACTCACCGAAGGACTTCCAATCTGTCCTTCTGGAGTTCCTATAAGGCCTTCCCCACGGATTCACAAAGTCAAGACTGAAGGATATCATGCTATGATCCGAAAAGGAATAATCCATAGCTACCCTGCAGTTCTTGACAAATTCACCCCCTCGGTTCGCTAGTGTCACATCTATAACTGTTTCCCTATCTTTCGTTCTGAATGTGGGATCATTACCCCTATTGCAGATATAAAGATTATAACTAGTTATAAATTCAAATACTAACTCACCCTTCTTGTTGATGTCACTGCTTCCCCATTGGTAGTGGTGAGCATTCGCATCACATCCAAGAACCATGAACACTCCTCTCCTCCTGAAGTGCTCCTCCGATTGCTGCAAAGTTATGCTCGATGGATCAGCCGCCTCGTATGGGATGTGAGATCCCCGTTGCTAAAATAATGAAGGAGATTAATATTCAGATCATTCCTAGCTAATATACATGTTTGTACCTTCTCCAATGTGGATGGTATGAACAAGTTATACCTCGTGGCCCTTAAACCACATATCCTGGTGTTGTTAATCCAAGGTGCCTGGATAAGGGCCACGTCCACTTTGGAGTCAATGAGGAGCTTTGTCAATTCTGTTGAGGCTGCATCGCAGTGATTCAAATTAATTTGTACCACTGACAGACTCTTTTGGCTTACTCGACCTAGCATATCTAAATCTAATAACCCCGAAGCTTCTTCAGAGACTCCTGATCTACAGCGAATCTGAAGTCTCTGCCTCGGTTCTCCCTACAGGTCATGGAGTTCACAATTTTCCATTGGCTTGTAACAAGATATTCATTCTGATTTTCTAATACTGTCAGAATGGTTTCAACCTCTGGAATGGGTGGAGGAAACTATTCCGCCACTATTGAACGCAGAAGCAACTCAGGCGCCAATATCACCTCAAATTTCGCCCCGGATGGAGAGAATTGCACTTAGCAACTGCGTTTTTAAGAAATTCAAAAGATTTCTCATTACCGCAGTTGATAGTTTTAACTCCCTTCACCCAGTCCGCGCCTTTGAAGGATACCTTGTCCGACCTTCCTTCTACAAGAGCGATCTCTTCAATGTCCTTGTGTTCAATCTGTCTAGGACCAGAGATAATACACATGATCTGAACACTCAAGTTAGGGGCACCATGTACCAGAAAGAGCAGGTCATGTGCCTTGTCACCAGTCCCCCCTATCCTCCACCTGGGGACACGTCCAATAGGAGTAAATGCATCAAAAGACTGCACACGGATGTATAACAAGTAACCGTTTTACAATCTGTTGGAAAGTTATGCGGTGATAAAAAATGGAACCAAAAATTTACGTTTTTTTAAATTTTACAGTTTTTTTGATAGAAAATTTTCGCGCATAAGTGAAATCAAATTTAGAGACCAGAATTTTACAGACGAAGTGATTCTCTATAGTTTGATGTATATCTCGATGATGTCTGGAAACCGGGCATGGGATACCATCACCACAAACTTCGATATTGTTACGTTTTTACCTTTTAAAAACGGTTGTTTATTTCCTTTAAATAAACTTGTACTTTGATTGCAAATAACAGCAGTTTAGTAGTTTAAAAATTGTAACGAGTCTTTATTTTATTTAAAAATGTACAACAATACAGTTTAAATAGTCACTTTGTGTTTTAATACACACACACACACTTAAATTACACGCTTTATATAGCACACTTTAATAATGTACAAGATTATACAGCCAAGGCAGTTAATATGTCTTTACTTAACGACGCTTCCAATTAGACTGACTGAATGGTGTTCTCACGGCCAATTTATATACACTGTATTACCTACTAGATGTTTCTTGAAAGCTCTATTTCTTTCTGCAATGTTCTTAACGGACAAACTAGAGCTTTTGATGTTGACGTTAGCAGCTTAAACATTTAGTGTTGCCATACTTAAAAACAATGGTGAAAGCTTCTTATTCAATGTTGTATGTTTAGAACTATGTTAATAATTTTTACAGCTATGTTAACTGCTGTTAACATAAACGGAAATGTCTGGAAGCATTGAGAAAAATTTAAGACAGCCGTTAAAACCGTTATATTTGAATTCAAGTACAATTTCGTAACACTGCCCCCCGCTTAAGCCTGTTCGTCCCGAATAGGCACGAATTCACTTTTCCCATAGGCAGCTAGTCGTTCTAGATGTACGACCTTCATTTTAGATCTCGGGCTCTTTTCTTTCTGTATTCTGTACACCACGTCGTTTAATTTCTTAATCACTTTGTATGGTCCATCCCAATGGGTTTGTAGTTTGGGAGACAGTCCTTTCTTACGTTGTGGGTTATACAACAGTACAAGCTGGCCTTCGTTAAATCCTTCGGAATTCGCTGCTCGATCGTATCTGGCTTTCATTTTATTGCTGGTCATTTTTATTCGTCTGCGTACGAATTCATGTAGTTCGTTCAGGTCATCTTGCTCTTGGGAAGTGTTTTCCTTATTTGTTGATGAGGGCTTAATACCGAATTCTAAATCACCAGGCAACTTGAGTTCTGTCCCGAAGACAATTTTTGCAGGTATTCGAGAGGTTGAGTCATGAGCAGCTGATCTGTATGCCAATAGAAATTTCGGTATGTGTTCATCCCAGTCCTTCTGATGTGCACTGACCACTTTTCTTAAATATTCCTCCAGAGTGCGATTGAATCTTTTGACCATGCCACCAGATTGAGGATGCAGTGGCGTTGTTCTGGTTTTTCTTATTCCGTATAAATCGCACATTTCCTTGAATACGGCAGATTCAAAATTTTTACCCTGATCAGAATGCAATTCCAGTGGAACACCATAGCGGCACACCCAGTTGTTCACAAATACACTTATAACCGTTTTAGCTTCTTGATCAGGTATGGCATATACCTCTGGCCATTTGCTGAAATAATCCATAACCATTAGAACGTAACGATTTCCGGCATCACTGACGGGGAAAGGGCCTGCTACATCCATTGCAATCCGCTCGAATGGCGCGCCTGAGTTATACTGCTGAAGTTATCCACGACTTCTTCTTACTGGGCCCTTCGCTGCTATGCATTGTGAACAATTGGCTACCCAATCGGCTACTGCTTGCTGACAACCAAATAAAAACGTTGTTTTAACTTTTCTAAGGTTTTTGTCACACCAAGATGACCACCACTGCGACCATCATGGAACTCTTTCATTACTTCGTTTATTTTAGAGGATGGTACTACAATTAAATTTGTCACTGTTTTACCGTCAGCACTTTCCCATATGCGGTATAAGCAGCCATTTAACAACTGTAGACTATTCCATAGGGCCCAATATGATTTCATTAGTGGACTTTCGGCGGATATTTCATTGCGGGCTGGCCTTCTACCTTCTTCTTTTGCCGATATTATTTTTGCCAGTATGGGGTCATTTCTTTGCACTACAGACCAATTTTCACTGGACTCTATATGCATTAGTCGAACATCGACGATACCTTCCTTTTCCTCGGTTTTTGCACAATGCTTACATTCCACGTTGCAGGGCCGTCTTGACAGCGCGTCCGCGTTACCGTGTTTCAAACCCTTCCGGTGCTCGATGCTAAAATCATAGCTCTGAATCCGCTCTATCCAACGAGCCAGTTGTCCTTCAGGTTGTTTAAATTGCAGCGACCACCTGAGGGCAGAATGGTCGGTTCTCAGTCGGAAGTGTTGGCCATACAGATATTTGTGGTAATGCTTCACACACTCTAATACTGCCAAATGTTCTCGTCGCGTTACGCAGTAGTTTCTTTCAGGCTTCGAAAGCGTTCGGCTGAAGTATCCAATGACCCTTTCAGTGCCACCGACTACTTGTGAAAGTACACCGCCTATTCCGTATCCGCTCGCATCGTTATCTACCACAAATGTTTCTCCAGGTATAGGATATGATAAAATTGGTGCCGTACATAATAGGTCCTTGAGCTTCTGAAATGCTAGTTCTTGTGCTTCACACCATTGGAATGATTGTGACTTCTTGGTCAGCTCATGTAAGCTTGCGGCTACATTGGCGAAATTCGGGACAAATCGTCTGTAGTATGTGCAAAGGCCAAGAAAACTACGCAGTTCATGGAGATTTCTCGGACGTGGCCAGTTCTTTACAGCAATTATCTTATCCTCATCTGTTGATATTCCGTCTGCTGTTACGCGATGTCCCAAATATTTGACTTCTTTCTGGAACAACGCACACTTCTTTACACTGAGTTTGAGTCCAGCCGCTGATATTCGTTTAAGAACTTCTTCAAGGTTATTCAGATGTTCATCAAAAGTCTTACCCATGACAATTATGTCATCGAGGTACACCAAGCATGTCTTCCCGAGAAGTCCTTTCAATACCTGTTCCATTAAACGCTCGAATGTGGCTGGAGCATTGCAGAGTCCAAATGGATGCCATTAAACTGCCATAACACATCACTCGCGCTAAAGGCGGATTTTTCCTTGTCTTTTTCTGAAATCTCTACCTGCCAATAACCACTTTGCAAGTCCAATGTGGAGAACCATTGTGTTCCAGCTAGTGCATCCAGAGTGTCGTCAATTCTTGGTAGCGGGTAGCTGTCTTTCTTGGTGACGCCATTCAGTTTTCTATAATCGACGCAAAATCTAGTGCTGCCGTCTTTCTTCTTAACTAAAACAACAGGCGAGCTCCAAGAACTTGAAGATGGTTCGATTATACCGTTCCGCTCCATTTCATTGACCAACTCCTTCACTTCACTTCGTTTTGCTAGAGGAACACTTCTGGGCGCCTGCTTTATTGGCCTCGCTTCGCCAGTATTTATTTGATGCTTTACAATTGCCGTTCTACCATGGCTTTGACTTTTTAAGGCGAAGACGGAGCTATATTTCTTCAGAATCTGTTTGGCCTTATTTCTGTCTGGCGGCGCTAATCCTTCTACCCATTTCCCCATATATTCCGCTAGTAGCTCGTGTTCTTTGGTGGATTTATTGGCAGGTAGCGGGTTTTTCTCGCAATTGATTACTGCCTCTGCTGAAGTGCATTGACCTATTTCGTAATTTGGCTTAACGACTTTTTCGTAGCTGGACAGGTTAGCTGGACAGGTTAAACTGTTGTCCTCACAATCTCACTCCATACGAGCCCATACTAAAGTTTCTGACTGTGGTGGTAGCTTCTGATGCTCGACGGCAACTAGCTTTCTTACTTGAGTCCTATTTTCATATCCGACGTCAAGGGGTATCTCCACATTTCGACAAATCATAACTTTTTGTCCCATATCCAAAGTAATGCCATGGCTAATCATGAAATCAGCACCAATGATGACTTCGTCCACAATGTCGGCAACAATGAATACATGATTGACGGTAACGTTGGCAATGGTTAATTTCACATTTACTTTACCATAGACCGTGGCCGGCTCCCCAGTAGCTGTGCGCAGGCTTACCCCACATAATGGTTCAATTGTTTTCTTGACTAAATTTGGCCTGACGATAGACTGTGATGCCCCGGTGTCTACAGTAAAAACGTGCTTCTGACCGTTGATGTACCCCGAAGCAGTAAGATTGCTATTTTTCTGTTGCTTTACGGATATGGAGATGGTGGGGCCTTCAGATATGGGAGCTAGCTCTTGTCCCTTAGTGCCAGCTCGTTTTAGTTTAAAGGTAATTCTTGTGATGATTGATGATTTGACTGCCGGTTATTTCTTTGAGGCGAGGTAGATCTGGTTCGTTTCCTTGGCGCTTTGCAGTTTCGCTGAATATGACCCGATTTACCACAGTTATAACATTTTATTCTGGCTTTATTTTGCTTCTCATTAAACGTCTCCAAAACCTTTTTTAATTCGTCGACTATATTTCTCTCATTATCAGGAACAACTTCAACATTTCGCACCTTGCATATTTGTGGTTTTGAAATTATTTTCGCCGTTTCTTGTGCCAGTGCGAATGAGACGGTTTCAGTAAATGATGGTTTAGGTGTGGCACAAACTGCGTGTTTTATTTCAGGATCGCGAATGCCATTAACAAATGC
The DNA here is from genome assembly GCA_932274085.1 of Protocalliphora azurea. Taxonomy (NCBI): domain Eukaryota; kingdom Metazoa; phylum Arthropoda; class Insecta; order Diptera; family Calliphoridae; genus Protocalliphora; species Protocalliphora azurea. The sequence continues at coordinate 99,415,423 of OW026519.1, read as the reverse complement.
CTCTATCTTGAAATGGTCCAAAAACGGGCTGTTTTCCAATGCAAAGTCTTGTAGCGTCTCATTGGGCTTCTGCATTCTACCACGCAATTCCATTCGGTATAGTTCCTTTTTATGTTCACCAGCGTACTTACGTTGTAATGCCTCCATTATATCATCATAACTGTTTCTGTTACATGCTGGCACGCTTTCAAGAACTACTGCTGCATTTCCTTTTAAGGCCAATATCAACTCTATAGCTTTTTCTTCGTCGTTCCACATGTTTCTAATGGCAATTGTATCAAACTGGAACTTAAACACATTAAATGGTGTGGTACCATCAAAACTAGGGGCCTTTATTCTACTAGAGGATTCTGGAATAATTCGCACCTGTCCATCTTGGCATTGAAGATTACTCATCTTTATTTCTAGATCATGTAGTTTTTTATCACCTTTGGCTATTTCATTCTCTAAATCGGACAGCTTTTTATCAACGACTTTGGCTTGTAAATCTAGACAGCTCTCTAAGTCGGTCAGCTTTTTATCAACGACGTTGGCTTGTATATCTAGGCAGCTCTCTAAGTCGGACACCTTTTTATCAATGCCATCCAGTCTGCTGTTTATAACTTCCGAAATTTGTTGAAGTTTCTCGTCTGTCACTCTAGAAGTTTCTTTAACTTCAGCAAGAAGTTTCTCGTTATTTACTTTAGAAGTTTCTTGAAATTTCATTTCCATTATTTTATTTTCTTCTTTAACTTCAGCAAGAAGTTTCTCGTTATTTGTTTTAGAAGTTTCTTGAACTTCTTTAAATTGCTCCATCAAAGCAGCAAACATTGTGGATAAATCCATGCTTGTTGTTGCACGGGTAGAAACTTCCATTTCTTCTTTATACTCGAATTCGTAAGTTCCAATGTCAATGTTACGCCTCTTGAATTCATCTATCAGCCTCTTTTGTAATTTTGCTTTATTACCAGCTGTAGGTAACTCCAACTTATTCAATTCTTTCTTGAGTTGCTCCACTTTTAGCTCTTCAAACTTCATGACTGCTTATTATTTTGCAATCCCACTTCTGACACCAATTGTTACGTGTTTACCTTTTAAAAACGGTTGTTTATTTCCTTTAAATGAACTTGTACTTTGATTGCAAATAACAGCAGTTTAGTAGTTTAAAAATTGTAACGAGTCTTTATTTTATTTAAAAATGTACAACAATACAGTTTAAATAGTCACTTTGTGTTTTAATACACACACTTAAATTACACGCTTTATACAGCACACTTTAATAATGTACAAGATTATACAGCCAAGGCAGTTAATATGTCTTTACTTAACGACGCTTCCAACCAGACTGACTCAATGGTGTTCTCACGGCCAATTTATATACACTGTATTGCCTACTAGATGTTTCTTGAAAGCTCTATTTCTTTCTGCAATGTTCTTAACGGACAAACTAGAGCTTTTGATGTTGATGTTAGCAGCTTAAACATTTAATGTTGCCATACTTAAAAACAATGGTGAAAGCTTCTTATTCAATGTTGTATGTTTAGAACTATGTTAATAATTTTTACAGCTATGTTAACTGCTGTTAACATAAACGGAAATGTCTGGAAGCATTGAGAAAGATTTAAAACAGCCGTTAAAACCGTTATATTTGAATTCAAGTACAATTTCGTAACAATATAATTGGCGTAAATTTTTGTAAAAAGATGTTTTTTTTTGCTACTGACCGCTTTTATAGAAATTGCCCAAAATATCGCTTAAACAGAATTTTTTAATAAATGACGTTTCCGAGCCAAAATGGCGTTAAAAAATTTAAAAATGCAAAAATTTTATGCAGTTCTTAAAATTTTGACCAAATTTTCAAATTTTGTTCCGCATTTTTAAGACCAGATATGACATTAGATCATCGAAAAGTATCCATAAGGAATCATCTTGATGATAATATAATAATAATAATAATAATAATAACAATAATAATAATAATAATAATAATAATAATAATAATAATAATAATAATAATAATAACAATAATAACAATGATAATAATAATAATAATAATAATAATAATAATTATAATAATAATAATAATAATAATAATAATAATAATAATAATAATAATGATAATGATAATGAAAAACTACATAACTTTAGATATGCAAAAATTTTGTTTTTCCATTTTTTTAATTCATATATCTAGTTCTATGTTGCTAATTTTTTGTATATATCTAGCAAGTATTTCAAGAGATATTTACAGTTGAAATTAAAATTTTCTATAGTGTTGTATGGAAATTAAAAAATATAAACTCCTGAAAAGTTAAAAAAAAACTTCTTCAGTAGTTTTTCTTGTTGCCACAGATTTATACCGGCTAAAGCGAAGTGTAAATTACATTAATATTGATGTCAAATAAATGCATTTTATTTGCTTAACACCAAAATTCATTATTAAATTATTTTAAAGACTTATAATTGTATGGGCCAAAAAACATGTTCTCAACCTCAAAAATCAGCCATACATATTTCGTATTATAGATCCGTTTTTAAAATAATAAAAACTATTTTCCATTTAAAACTTATCACTAAATAAGATACAATTTTATAATTTTGCGAAAATTCACTTTTCAAAAAGCAATGTTTAAACGACTATACATATTTTTCAAAATACCAAAATTTTTAACCAATAAACATTTTTGCTATTTATGAAATTGTGCAAAAAATAAAATTAGAAATTTTACTTTTCACTGTACTTCGAAAATATTAATGATGCAGTACTAATTTTAACTTTAGAAGTTCTATGAAATTGCGTTATTTTGTTTGCGATAAAACAATACCTCTTTTTATTGTTTGTTTCTTTATTACATCGTTTGCAATAAATGTTTTTTTAAATGATTTAAACCTAGTGTGAAAAATTAAAAGTCAGCATTATCAAAAAGTTTTTTGGGTCACAAATTTGGTTCTTTGCGTTCCCAACTTTTGGTAATTTTTGACTTTTTGAGAGACTACTCTCATCACGTCACAGTTCTCTGAGATAACAACCTTTAATTTTTACCTTCAAAAATATTTACACATAAATTTTAGCTATACAGAAAAAGCAAAAATTTTCAAAAAAAAAAAAATCCCAATTTTATTACATTTGATATACATACTCATTATGTCAATACAAAATTTGAAGTTCTTCAAATTTTTTTATATTATTATTATTCAATGAACTTAAGCCGAAATACAAAAATTCTAAGAAGCTAGAAAAAATTCAACAAAAAAACTATAAACTAATTAACCCTCAACACAAGACACGGTGTAAAAGTGTTACTTGAGTCCCCTGTTAAGTATTTCTAAAAATAGATAACAAACAGAAGGGACAAATCAAAATAATAACATTGTTCATTTCTACTTAATAAGTGGCTGCAAAATACAATTATACATTGCTTGATTTACTACCTAACTGGTAGCTTTAAGCATATATAATTGAAAAAGGAGAATACAAAATAATTGTCAAAAGCTTTATCGTAAACTATTCGTCTTACTTAATAACATATAGGGAAAATAAGTTACAGATTACATTTCCCAAAACACCACGGCGGGACACTAAAGAGAGCTGAAGACGGTCGTGGCTGACCAGAAAATGAATTCCATTCTGCCGAGTGCCCAATAAAACTTTTACACTGTATTCTTCTATAATTATTCAATGAACTTAAGACGAAATTCTAAAAAAAACTATATAAAAACAAAGTTCAACAAAAAATTATAAACTAATTAGTTCTTCAAAATTTTCAAATTCGTTGTAGTTGTTTTTATCGCGGTTCAATTCACTTTTTTCAGATGTTTTTTAATACATGAAATTTAAATCCATCTTCGGACTTATTTGTCCGATTTTAACAAGCTTTGGCTCAAACTGATGCTTAATAAATCTAGTTTCTAATTGTTTTTGTAAAAACCCCAATTTTTGCAAAAGAAATAATGAAATCAATATTCGTCCTAGTATCAAGGATAATTCAAAAATCATATCACCTTATATTTCGTGGAGGGGTTTTATGTTAGACATGTGGACAATTGTGAACCGGTACTTTTACTAAGTGTAAAATAAAATATATGAATGAAGAATATTATGTTAATACCAACATTTATATGAATTTATGCACTTTAGGGTGATTCCGAAATTGGCCTTTATGGGAGCTATGGTAAATTACGGAGCGATCCTCATAAAATTTGTAACTATGATTTCCACTTATATAAATCTTAGTTGTGTGGTATATTAACCTGATACTAACATTTATATGTGATTTATGCACGTTAAAGTGATTTTCGGAAGAGGGTTTTATATGGGAGCTATGGTCAATTATAGACCGATCTTCATGAAATTTGGTACAAAGAGTGAAACTTATACATAACTTCCTTACACCGAATATTGCTATATTTAATGTATTTATGATCGTTAAACCCCTATTCCTGGAGGACATTTGTATGGGGGCTAGGTGAAATAATGGACCGATAATCATCACACATTTCAACAGGCTTCGTCCTTGTGTCACGAAAGTCCTATGAGCCAAATTTCATTGAATTTTCAAAGGATGATCCTGTGAAAATTTTCAGAAGTTTGAGAGTTTTAAAAAAGTTTGCGTGACATCCGATCAAGATCCAACATAGCCTATAAAATTCTCCAGTGCAATCACTATCTGCGTGTCAAATTTCATGTAAATAGCTACATTGATAACGTGCAAAATTGAAAAATAGATTTTTTTAAGTAGGCGTAAAATGTGGGCATGACATTCAATCAAGATCTAACATAACCTATAACCACCTCTGGCACTGGTGCTATCTGTGTGTCAAATTTCGTGTAAATCGGAAATCGGTTAAGCCGTTTAGACATCATTCATTGATGCACAAACAAACAAACTTACACTTTATTTTTATATATATACGTATAAGATGATTTCTGTTGGAAATATTCAGTCAACATAGCTGATTTTCATTTGCCGTGATATAGTCTCCTAATAACTGCGATATATTGGAGTCATATTTTTTGGATAAAAAGTCTTACTGCGAGCAAAAAAAAAATGTTAATATCTAAAATGCCCCTGGACACATACTGCATAAACTCCTGCAGTAAGTATGTATCAGCGCTTGTGAATGTGTGAATCACACAGACATTACAGTATGAAAAATCAAAATCGTTTTGATTTCGAAATGAACTATTTTGAATGAATTTTTGAAGTTTTCCTTGTAATTTATGAAAATTTCAGTTTGTCTTTTTAAACTGAAAGAAAACCTAATTCAAATAATATTTTAAACTGTTTATGGGGTGTTCATCGGCAGTATCTCTCTGTAGTATGTGTCTATGGGCGGCTTAAATCGTTTTGATTTCAAAATGAATTCATATTATAAACAGATATTTTGAATGAACTTTTGAAGTTTTCTTCGCCATTTATGAAAATTTCAGTTTGACTTTTTCAACTGAAAGAAAAAATAGTTAAAATATTTAAAATTGTTTGCTTTTATTTGCATTTTTTTTTTTCAAAAATAAAAATTTGATTGGTGTGCAGTGAAATCGTCAATCACACACATATAGGGGAGTTCATCGGCAGTATCTCTCTGCAGTATGAGTCTATGGGATGCTTAAGATAACTTATAATAAGCTTTCAATAATTTATCATATTGCAGAGTATTATAACTTCCTTAAAAGTTTTTTGTGCTTGCAATTAACTATATAGTTTAATGTTGAAATTAATTATAGGTACTTTGTTTGTGATGTATTTGTATATAAAATTAAATTAACGCGAGTATTTAATTTCTTTAAGTGTAATGAAAATAACATTTATAGAGTAAATAAGACAGAAATTCATGTTCTTAAAAATATGTAGCGCTGTTATAACAATTGGTCTCAATGGTTTGATGACGGTTTGGTAGAAACGTTTGTAGAGTACCACCGGAATACTGTTCATACAAAAAATAATATTGGTATAAAATATATATTTTTTTTGAAATTATTTTATTTTATTATTTTTTATTATTATTATAAATTGCATAAGTGTTGATTATTATTAATTTATTTAATAACAGCGTATTGCACAAAAATAATAGAAATTTATAAATTTTCCCAGGAAAAATTTCAGAACCATTAGTTCTAGAACTGGTGTAATCAGAGCCACTTCATATTTTTTAATAATAACGTAAAAAATTGTGATTCTGAATTGGTTTTAAGTAATGTTTTTGAGAACTAGTTTAAGAACTAATTTTGTATTAATTCTACATCACTTGAACAAACTACTGGTTCCCAAGTGACTTCCTAAAACTGTTTAAAAAACTTGAATAAAAAATTTCAAAAATTCCAAAAATTAAAAAAATAAAAACAAAAGAATTTAACAAAATTAAATTGAAAAAGTGAATGGCTCATTAGAAAAAAAATTTAAAAAAAAACAAATTCTGAAACCGTTTCCTAACACTTTTATAGAACTAGTTCTGTGTGAGACAACTTCGAACAAAAATCATTGTTTAAAGAACTAGTTTTAGAACTGTTCCTTAGAACTGTCTTGGCAACACTTCCTCAGAACTAGTTCTGAAGATGATAATTTCAAATAAAAATCATTGGTTGTAGCGCCAAAGTAGAACGTGTACATGCTGTTTTTATACGTACTGGAATTAGTTGTAAAACTAATACATTTTTTCCTGGGTTTATTACTTTTTTATTTATTTTTCATAATTTATATATTTTATTACAATTGTTTGTGTAAAAGAGCTACTGCAATTAATTCATTATTGATTTTGGTGAGTATACATTTTGAATCCACCTTACGAATATTTATTTCGATGGAATTGTCTTAAATATAATTGATTGAATTGGGGAAGTCTAAGTCATTGTAGGCATAATTACTGGTCACTCCTTATTAGGGAAAATGATGAGTAAGTGGGACATTCGTTCATCAGATTTATGTAGGATATGCGAAGATGTAGAGTAGCTAGAGACAGTGGAACATTTACTCTGTCATTGTCGAGGGCTTCAGCGCAGAAGGCCGAGGTTGTTTGGGAGCCACACACTAGACGAGCTAGAGAAATGATGTGCATAAGGGAGGAATTAAAAGGTCTTTGGAGAAGCCTTCTTTATAGTATTCAAAGAGTTGATAAATTTGATTCAAGTATAGTCGAGAATGATTTTAAGGATTGCCTGGTAAAATATGTATGCCTTCTATATATTATGAAAAATTTTTTAAAAAGTTTTTTAATTTAATTTTGTTGAAACTCGGAACATCGATAGAGGAGGAGCTAGGCTTTCAGAATATTGTTTGCTGGGGTGTGTGACTTAATCACGATGGGCGCTACAATGGTTCAAAGTTGACCACCTCGTGGATGTAAAACAAATTCGAAAGGTGTAACTTTTACAAATATGAACCGATTTTAAATATTTTTACATTTATAAATTCTACTAAGCAAGACGAAGAAAAAACATGCTTTATTTCCTATTTTTTGCCCTTTTTATGAGTTTTTGCCCTATAACTTTTAAAATAAAAGTTCTAAATTTTTTCTAAATTCTGCGAAAAAATTTTTTAGTTATCTCAATTCAAGAAAAAGAGAAATAAGTTCAAAGTCAAAATTTCAAAACAGGCTTAAAAATTGCAATTTTTTCCCAAAATCTAACTTAATATATTTCGATTTTTCTAAATATTTTGTTAACAACTTCAATAATTTCTCATATTTTCTCAAAGACTAGACTATAAAGAAGTGTGTAAATGTAATTTTGTACAATTTTTAACGTACACTCTATATGTAGTAGTGGTTGAAAGTGGTCAATTTTTGAACAAAAGTAAAAAAGTTGGTGTTCGTTCTTGAGATATTTCATTTTGAAGGGCTAAGAGAAGGGTTAGGAAAATTAAGTTTTTTTTTTTGCATAAATAAAAATTAACAATTAAAATTCATGAATCATCATGAATTCCTGATAAGAATATATTTTAAACGCTAAATTACAAAACTTTTAATAAGACTACAATTCCATAAGTAAGCTAACTAGTGTTGCCAATGAGCAACTTATCAAACAAAAATATAAATATATTGAAAATCTGACTGAAAATGATTTATTTTATGATTAGATACATTTATTATTTAATTTACATAAATAATGTCATTTTTATTTCTAATTTTCTATTATTTGTGCTACTTCCGTAATGAAAGTTTAAGCCCAAATAATCGTTTATATATTAACGTGTTATTCACTTAAACAATTTATACAACAATATGCATATACACACAAACTACTGTTACTGTGGCTGGTTTTGTTAAATATATTCAACAGCTGTTTGGTTTGGGTTACCAGAATGAGCGACGCTGGTATCTGGCGGAAGCCGGGCTAAAACTCGACGGATGGGGGTGGAGTTCTTGCTCGTCTGATAGCCAGTAATCTAGTACACAAAAAAAAATAAAAAATATACCAGCTAAAATAAATAAGAAAAAAATTGAAAAGGTACCCGAAGTGAACTTTACCTTACCTATAAATCCAAAACCAAAGAAAAAAAGAAAAATGAAAACAATCCTCATGAGTGTAGCACACCTTCCTGTCGGGTGTTTTGCCTACTTTCGGGCCCCTCCAGGTATCCATAAGGATTCCACCTTGATGATTCTATGACTTTTAAATCATCCCAAACTCACCTTGGCTTAATCCCCTTACCCTGCTATCATTTTACCCGAAAATGAGTTATTTGCTCATAATGAGAACGCAAAAAATTTCCTTAAAACATTATAAATTTGGAATTTTAATGTAAAATTAAAAAAGGTAAGCTAATTCATATTATATTTTAACAAGCTTATAAAAAGAATATAAATTAACAAAAAGAACAAAAATATTTATTAAAAAAATTAACTAAATTATTTAATTAATAAAACAAATCAAATTTCAAAATCAAAGATACTATCTTATATATTTCTTTTACAGGTGATCTTCTGAGGAAGCTGCCGTCCGTCCGTTACGTGTCCTAAGTCCTAAATTTGGTCCTGTTCAGGTAAATAATAAAAAATATATATAAATATAAAAATATATATCTCCTTTTTCTTTTTTTTTTCTGTTTTTCTCCGGTAAGGAAAACGCTAAAACAATTGGGGCAAATTACCCTACCTCACGAATCCTGGGAATGAGCTCAACCCTTCAAACGCGCACCTTACTCGTAATGTTGTAAGGGACTGGCAAAGAACTAATGTTTTACCTACTTTTCAAAACAAAAATAAAAGAAATATATATTAAAATATTCGTCCGTTTCGGTCGTCTGTTTGTTGTCCGTGTCTAAGGCGGAATACCTGGCGCTTCTCCTGGATGGAGGCGCTAGAGTTGCTGGCCTAAGTGGAACTATCGCTCGTTGGATGTGGCAGTGGTGGCTAATGGCTGATGTTTTTGATCTTATTTTTTTTTTTTTTGTACTTTAAGTTTTCTTCTTTTTTTATGGGTTTTGTTTTATTTTTTTAGTTTCTTTTCAAATTATTTTTTTTATTTTACTTTCTTTTCAGGTTTCACGTTCTTATGTTATTTTGTTTTCAAGTTCATTTTTTTTTCTTTTTACTTTTAGGTTTTAATAAAAAAATTGTTCTCCTTTTTATTTTCAGGTTCTCTTACTGTTTCTTTTATTTCCAATTTAAGATTTTAACTCTTTAATTCTGTTTCTTTTTTTTTATACTTTTAGATTTTTCTTCAGTTTATATATATGTATATATATTTGTTTTATTTTTAAATTTAAATTTTAATAAGTTCCCTCTTTTTTATTATCTTCTAGTGTGTAAGTTTAGTTATTTCCATAAAATTTAGATTCTTTTTAAGTTCTATTTTAACTTTCAAAATTTAGCTATTTTAAGTTTTAGATTTTAGTTGTTTTTTTTACCTTTTAGGTTTTAGTTTTTTTACTTTGAAGATTTGTTTTTTTATTTATTTTTTTGTTTGAAATTTTAGTATTTTAACTTTTAAGATTTTAGTCTTTCTTTCTTTATTTCAAATCTTTGTTTTTTTCTTTACTTTTAAGTTTTAGTTTTTTAAACTTTAGTTTTTTTTTACTTTTAAGTTTTAGGATTAAAATTTTTATTTAATAAAAGATTTTTTTCCAATAAAACAATTTTTGTTTTTCACTTTTATTTTTTTCACTCTTATTTAAATTTTATAATTTTTGCTGCTGCTGGTGTTGTGCCACTTGCCACATCTTACCTCTAGGTCGAAAATATCAAAAAAGGGCCATCTTTTCATATCACCTCGCCCACGCCACAAGATGTCCTCTCCTGCTTTTTTTTCCCAAAACTTTTCAGCCATAAGCGGCTGTGCTGTTATATATTTATTTTTTTTACAAGTTGACAATTGTCAAACTGAGGTGTTGCCAACTGTCTTTTCTTTTCGCACATAGGGTGCACACGACATATTACTTGAATAAAGTAATGCAAAAATATATCAAAGTCATTTTTCCAACAGGGGTTTAAAAGGCATTTTAAAATTGACAAAATTTTGTCAAGTTGAATAAAAATCAATAGTAAAAACGAATAAAAATTCTTCATTTGAAGAAAAAAATTTCTTAATTTTAATAAATTGTTTAATTAATTCAGCTAAAATTTAGTCGAATTAAATAAAATATTATAGTTAAATTAATACAAATTATTCAATATGAAAATATTATTTTATTCAACTAAAAAATTTTTAAATAAACCACCTTTTAATTAACTAATCCATTTAGTTAAATTGACGATTTTTCGTTAATTTAACTGATTTAGGAAAAATTAAAAAAATATTCTGTTGAATTGGCTAATGATTTTGTTGGTTAATATTTAACTTACTTTCTTTAATTCTACACAACTTTTTAACATATTTACTACTCTTTTTTGAATGAGTATATTTTGGACCAAAAACGTAACAGAATGAAATTGGTTAAAATGTAATCATTATTTCACTCAGCCCCCATATTAAAATATTCCGGAAGGGTTATAAATATCTTAAATATATTCGTATTTAAATAAAATCCATCATAAATGAGTTTTGTCTGAGCAAAAATTATACTATAAAATTTCATGAGGATTGATCCATAATTGACGGTAAATCCAATACAGGAACCGCTCCCGGAATTACTTTTTCGTTCATAATTCCTATATAAATGATGGCATAAATATAAAATTTAGTAAAAATAAGTCTCATTTAAGTATTAATCTTAGAGTCAAATTTTAGAAGGATCGGTCCATAAATCATAATAGCTTCCATATAAGACCCTGTTACGTTAAAATGAATTAATATGGCAGAACTTGTTCTGTTGTTTTAAGTATTTTTCTAAAATTCTATATAGTTATCTTAAACAATGCAAAATAATTAAGTTAATAAAATTTTTATTTTAAATTAATTTTATTTAATTTTATTTAGTTTTTGTTATGAAAACAATCATATTTAAAGAGCTTGTCATAAAGTCCAATGTCATTATACAAAAAAGTATTTTTCGGGTGGTAATATTTTTCGCTTATACAATTTGTTTTTTGTTTTGTCCTATATAATTTTTTAATGCTTTCAATAGAAATTTTAATGAAAATGCTTGTAAAGTAAACTCGAAAGCGCTTGGGAAAACAAGCCCTATCCAAAATTTTTTAATTTTCAACAATGTTTTTAAATTTGTTTGTAAAATTTTCAAATCGCAAAGCTGTAATCAAAAAGAAAAAATATATGTTAATTAAATACTTCCATATGTTGGAAAAACACACAAAAACATTTTCTGACGGATGTCTTTTATAATGACACGGTGACGGTTTCAATGATTGATCATTATGTCAAAATTTCACTAGGATGTCTTTGTGTTTTAAATCTTAATTTTACGAATTTCGTTTTATGGTCTGAAGAAATTTAACCGATTTTAATATACTTTTACTAATTATGATTCTCCATATTGTAACGTTTCCCATGATACGAAATGCTTTTATAAAATGATAAATTTTTGCTCGGGGACGAAATTTGGCTCAACTATTTTTCTCATATTATGTTTGTTTGGTATTTGAAATGGGCAATATTGATTAATAAACAAAAAATTTTGGGCACGTATAATAACAGATTTTTATGAGTTTACAATTCTAATCCGATTTTATCAAATGATGGCTCACTTTATTCCCAATAAGATATAGTATTTGGAAAAAATGTATTCTCTAATAAAGAGTGGTTCAAAAAATAATAATAAAAAATAATAAATTGAGTTTGCGTCCTAATATCTTACACAGTTTTGCTATGAATAAAAATAAGTATATATGTAATTAAAAAAAAAAAAAAAACTCGAAATCCTTTCTTTCTAATACCGTTTAAAGAATTCGAATAACAGGTATTCGAGAAAAACATTTTTAAAGCCACGATGTCCGCAAATTTCCAATTTTGGGGATGTATAGAAAATTATAAAACTCATCATCAATTGTTTTTAATTTGTAGTGTACCAACCGGCTTTGTCAAAGATTTGAACATTTGTTTGGGCTACCAGATTGACTGGAAGAATACGGCTAGTTGGTGGAGAGTTGTTGCTAGGACAGTTTTCAGGCAACCTTTGTTGCGCCGTCTGTTCCCTTACAGTAGGAGCTGTGTTGTCCGCACTCGATTGTTGCTGAGTGCTTACGCCTAAAGCAAGCTTAATTTCTCTCAATGCTTGGTTGAGTTTTTCATCGACTTTCCTCATGAGATGAGCCTAGGAAAGTCCAATCGATGCATTAATAACCTCCTGAATATCTTGCTGATTAATGGCAGTAGGTTGATTCGGCTGGTTTGCCATACTCTCACGAAATTCTCTACGCACGCTTCGAGCTGTAATACTGCTGTATTCTGGGGACACAATTGTGGAAGTCGATCCCTCTGAACTAAAAGAAACCTCATGCGGTAGAACCGGTGCAATTGAGGAAGTGGTTGCGGTTAATCCAACGGTAGTGACTCCATCGGTAACACCTGATACACCTGTGGTTGTGGTTGCCATGTAGTTGCTTGTTGATTCTTTTGCTACAATTCTATTGGCTTGACGAGTCCAAACCATAATAATCTTAGCAAAGGACAAAAAAATCAAAATAAATTATTAAACTGTAACTAAAAACTACAAAATATCAAAAGCAAAATAAAAAAAGTAACCAAAAGCACTAGGATTTCAACCCACTCAAAATTGAAAGAAAATACGCACTCGAGTTCACGCAAACGTTTATAAAAATAATAGTATGTATGTATAGGTAGTGATTGGAATTCGTACTGGTGATAGGTGGAGTAAAACAATATAATTAATAGGAGTGAAAGAATCCTGACCTTCATAAAAAATATAAATCCATAATGCGCAGAATGCATAAAACACATTATTTCCCTATTTTTTTTTTAACAACTCCCTTAATTGAGATCCAATATTAATTTGAAATAATCAATTAAGGAAATTGATTGATTAATAATTGCAACTGAATTTACTTGGAAATAATTTTTTCCGTATATTATAAACTAATATCCTGTTCTACAAGAAAGTTACTATAACAAAAAAAAAAAAAAAAAGTATCCAAAGGCAGGAAAACTTAAATAGACCATAGGACTGCAACTGACGCAACCTTTCTATGCCGCGTACAAGACTAGTCGCAAGGACTATTAAGATTCCAAAAATTTATTATAGATGGCAAATTACGATTCCCAAGAGCAATTAACAATATTTTCTAATCAAAATTGTTAAGACTGATGTGAACCGAAATCTCCTCTAAACTGTGAAAAGTTACTCTACTTTACGATCGAGTCGCAATTATAACCAGCCTACAGGACCTGCCGATATAAATCTTACTCGACGCAAAATAGAGTAAAGAAAAACTTTACTTTGTATTCCGGGCTATTTCAAAAAACTTCATTAAAACCCAACGATAGCTATTAAACCTTCTAAGGAAAGTATTATCCGTCTTTGCCAAGAAGATGTCGCAACGCGATACGGACTCTTAAATTACGTAACGGGACTTACATCTCCTAACAAAGACTTCCATATTCTATTAGTTTAGGAATGCTCACTTTGGGCCCCACGTTGGGCGCCATTTTTGTAGTGTACCAACCGGCTTTGTCAAACATTCGAACATCTGTTTGGGCTGGTATCTGGCGGATGCCGGGCTATAACTCGCCGGATGGGGTGGAGTTCTTGCTCGCCTGGTGGCCAATGGCCGGGTACACACAAAAAAATAATACCAGCTAAAATAAAAAAGTTGATAAAACGTAAAATTTCATATGGGAATCCGAAGTGAGCTACGGTCACATTCTTGCCTAGTTTTAATAAATCACTTGAAAGTTGCAGGATTCTCTTCACTTCTAGCCGGCAGCTGTAATGCCGGGGTAAATTGTCCCTCCCAAAAGGGTATCAAACTGCCCTATCCATGGTAGCTGGCTCCTAATTTGGCTACTCCTAACACCGCTACGCTATCTCATCAACCACTACTCCTTCCAATCACTTACCTTAAAAATCCTTTTACCACATACTTAAAAATATGAACACCACTTCTTTTCGTAAAACGTTATAAAAATCTTTTTCTTTTTATTTAAAAACAACTAAATAAAATGTAAAAATGATGAAAAAATAAATTCATGCCATATTGAGAGTTTTATATTACAATATAAATTAAAAAAAAAATTTATCAAATAAACGAAAATTTATAAAATTCAACAAAAAGCATATAACATGTAAGTATACATAGATACTTTATAAAAAATGAAAAAATTTAAAAAAAATCGTAACTTTTTTTTTTATTTAGGGAATTTACTAATTGTTCAAAATGGAGCAGCTTCTAAGGATGTTGTCTTCGAACGTTTACGGCAGCCATCTTATCTCGCCCTCGGTTTTAGGGGTACGTGTAAATTTATTTAATATTTAAAAAAAAAAAACACATATATAATTCTTTTTTTTTCTTATTATTTATATATTTTTTTCCTTTTTTTTCTATATTTTTTTCCTTTTTTTTTTCTATATAGGAATTATAGCCAGCGCTTCACAATGGGCTTGCCTATCTACCCAACCAAACTATGACTAAGGATGAGCTCGCTTTAGTTCCTACCTTAACCTTCTTTGCTAAGGGACATTTAATTAAATTACCGGTATGGCTATACTATATTTCCTATTCCTTTTTTTTATACAGTCCGAGTCTGGCGATACCTGAAGACCTTGGGATGTAGTTGGTGCTATCCCACGCTGGATGTGGCAGAGGTGAAGATGACCTTGTTTTTTCTTGCAGCTTGTGTTCTCCACTTGCAACCTTTGAGGTTTTTATTTCGTTTATATATTTTAAAATTTTAGTTTTAATTTTTGGTATATTTTTTTTTATTTAAATGTTTTTGTTTTTTTTTAGTTTAAACTTAATTCTTTATAGAATACCTATAGTATTTAAGTTTCACTATTTTTTTGTAAACTTCTATATAGTTTTTAAGTTTTTTTTCTGTTTTGTTCACTGTAGCACAATTTAAGATAGTTTTTAAATATTAACCATTTAATTTTTTTTGTAGTTTTGTTTCAATTTAAATATTTGTAAGTTTTAACCCCTTTTTTTTTTTTTTGTTGTACAGTCATGTTTTTAGATATATATTGTTTTAGATATTGTCTTTTAAGTTAGCACTCTCAATAAAATTCATTTTTTTGTTTTTTTTAACTCGTTATTGGTTTCACTTGCCACACCTTAGAGATCAAATCTTAGGAAAAGAATTCCATTTTTCCCTTAACCCTATCACGACACCTTGTAGACGCCGCAAGATGTCTTCCCGGTTCGCCATCAAAAAATTTTTTTCAGCAATTTAGTTTCTATGTGAAAAAAAAATTTCCTTATCTTTCCCTCTTTCACCATTTGTTTTTCTTTGTTTACAATTGTCAACTTACATTTAGACGTTGCCAACTATTTCTTAGCGCCCACAGGGTGCACACGACAAATTTTTCTAATTTTGAAGCACGGTTTAATTTTCAAATGTTATTATTATTTTTTTTTTCAATATCATCAAGTCCTTTCCCCAAACACTTCGTTAAATTGTTGGTTTAATATAAATTTGTGGTAATCGTAGATTAACAATTCATAACCTATATTTAAGTCGCAAATACGATAAAATAAATCGTCCTATGAATAATATTATATAGTGGAGCAAAATCACCCTGTTTTGAGTAGAAATCTGCTGTTAGCAATCACCTAGTCCAATTGAGTTTCTATTTTAAGGCAATATAAAAATTTCAGTGTTTCATCGTTAAAATCAATTTTTGGTTGTAAGTAGAAAGTCGTTTACCCGGATTTGTAGCTGGGGTAAACTAAGTCGGGGTTCTTACATAAATAAATAACACTGTTCTTATTTTCTTTCTGTTCTTTGTTTCTTTATTTCTTATTTTTTCCACTTTATGTATTTTCTTTTTCACAAACTTTATTTATTGAGCCATTTGAAAGCTTCTTTATTTAGAACACTACTGTTCTGTGAAATCTGCGTGTTGCCTTCCCAGTTCTACACCTCCTATTTGATATCTCCTATTGATTCTTTAATCTTGGATGTAACTAGATTGTAAATCTTGTTGACGCTTTTAATCTTACTGATAGTAAATTGATCTAATAAATTAAACCAACTTTATTATTTTTTTCCCTAACACTGCTCTATTAGTTCTTTTATTTTTTTTTATCAACCACCAGGGTTGTCAGATTTTTTTGAGCCTCTGTTCCCAAATTGTTAATCAGAAATCACCAAAAATCGCCAGATTAAAATTTTATTTTTTTTTTTTAAAGAAATAGTATATTTTTTGGGGATAAATTTTTGTAAACTAGGTTGAATCTATTTACAAATTAATGGTCTTCATTTTGCTAGATAGCCAAATACTAAAAATAATCTATTTCTAGTAAGAAAATTTAATAGTTTTTCTTCACGATTGCCTATTTAATTAAATTTTAAAAATTAGCCAATTTGGCGATATATAACGCCTTGATGTTATATATCGCCACAAAAAAAAAAAAACGGAAAATTCACACGCCAAAATCAATTAAAATTCTCCACGTTTGGAGAAAAATCGCAGCTCTGCTACCACGTCTGCCTTGTTTACTCTCCAGCACAAAAGAGAGAAAAGAGAGATCGATTGAAACTTTATACTGGCTTATACACATTTCTTCAAACTAATATTATTGTAGCTTTCTTTCACTTTGTTCGAACCGATAGCGGCTGTTGCATCGAACCTTCCTTTCTGTTGTCTCCTTTATGTTCGCTGCTGTAACAGTTTTGTTGATCTATGTATGAGTGTCTGCGTATGTGGCTTCTTATTTGTTTCCCTGCTTGCTGTGTGTGAATCTTTCCTCCGCTTCTCTACTCGCTGCTACTCTTACACTCTTGTGTATTTCTTCCTGCTGCTTCTTCTCTCTGCTGTTGAGTGATTCTCGTTTCGCCTGCTCAGCTGGCATTGACGTCTTTTCTCGGCTTTTCTCCCTGCTGCTTTCTACTAATATTTCTTCTGCTTGTTGCATTTTTTCTCATAGTTAACCTTTAAATGGCTAGCATGACCATTTAAAAGCAAACCTACCACTTGCCCCTGACCTGAATGCTTTTCCTCCTGTGTACCCCATCGACCTCCGGAACACTTCGTTCTATCCTTTTCCCATCGACCTCCGGAATATCTGAAATGAAAACAGTTACATAGGCAAATGTATTTCGCCTCCAATCCATCTCCCGGCCAATAAAATACTTTATTTTCTTATACTATATTTACATTTCAAAAAGTTATTCTTAATAATTTTATGGGTCAAGATTCCACGAACTTTGGTCCTCACATGGTAAATAAAATATAAGTGTGCATAAATTGTTTATCTTGCTTTAGTTTTTCATCTAAAAAATCGATTTTTCCTGAAAAATCACCAGGGGCAGGTTTAAATATGTATAAAACAAAGTGAAAATATGCGTTTGAAAAAACACGGAATCATAGGATAATAAACACAGAAATATGCAAAAAGTTTAATGAATATTTATAAAAAACTAAGAAACTCATATATGCATATTACATTTTCTAACTTTGAATTCTAATAGTTTCCAACTTTTTATAAAAGCACTAAAACGACAGATACTATATAATTAATAATGCACTGCCACAGTAAAAATCACTATAGAAAGGACATATCATACGATAGGCCTTTTAGAGGACATCATAAATCATTCTTAAAAATTTCAAATACACCTTCAAAATTTCGAGTCATACTAAAAAAATATGTTTTTTTTTGAAGTTTCCCATGTAAATGCATCCTTAATTTTGTTATTCTTTTGTTGTTTTTCTTTTTAAACTTTTTGGGGAAATAGATTTTTATGTTTTGGTCAAATATTAAAACAAAATTTTAAACAACATTTAGAAAAAAAAAATTATTTTTTTTTTTAACTTCGACTTATTACAATTTTTTCTTTAAAAGCCTATACAGCGATGTAATAATTTTTTGTAAGATTGTTAACATAATAGGATTTAGTATTTTATAATTGAAAAAACTAAAACTTCACTTACATTTCTCATTTTTTTTCTCAAAAAGTAAGCACCAAATAAAAAATATGAAAAAAGTTTAAAAAATTGTTAATAAATTGTTAGTTTTTAAACGATTTTAAAGAGAGATCTCGTCTAAACAAAATACTATAACTTCTGATTTTAAAATAGTAGTACTTCTGATTTTATTGCTCTTAGAGAGCAAGCAAAAAAAAAAAATATATTAAAAAGTTTTTTTAATTGCTGATGTTTCTGAGAAGGATGTCCAAATCAATCGTATTTTTAAATCGGTGAATACAAAATTAAATACTTTATTTTACATAAATTTTAATTGCAAATAGGGTATCTCCCAAAAATATAACGCTTTTCCATACCTCTAGTTAACATAAAATTATGGAATTAGGGTGGTAAAAATAAGTATATTGTGGTAAAGTAGGATGTATAATTTTATAAATGTTCCACCCATTATTGAAAGTTTGCTAAAAATTCTTTCTTATTGTTTTTAATTCAATGATTTGAATATATATATATATATATATATATATATATATATATAAGTGGTATGTTTATGTACCTTCGGGACCACTTTTTTCATACAAAATTTGGTGCATGCATAGCTGGGGTTGTGGTTTTTTGAAATGTATGTTGTTTATGAGTGAGAGAGAGAAAGGCGATGTATGGGTTGTGAGAGAGAGGGGAAGTGTGGGCTGTGAGAGAGAGGGGATGTGTGGGTTGTGAAAGAGAGGGGAAGTGTGGGGTTGTGAGAGAGAGGGGATGTGTGGGTTGTGGGAGAGAAAGGATGTGTGGGTTGTGTGAGAGAGGGGAAGTGTGGGTTATGAGAGAGAGGGGAAGTGTGGGTTGTGAGAGAAAGGCGAGGTATGGGTTGTGAAAGAGAGAGGCAGTGTGGGTTGTGAGAGAGAGGGGAAGTGTGGGTTGTGAGACATGAGAGAGAGGGAATAGTTACTTGGTGTGAGAGAGTGTTGTCAGATAGATTTGTGTGTGTTAGGTTTTGAGTTTTGATTTTGTGGATGATGGAAGCAACCCAGTTTTAGTGTAGAGAGAAAATACTTGCCTGTTGCGTTTTTAAAGATCAGTATAATTGAAATGTATGTTGTTTGTGTTTTGCATCCCTGGTTAGTAGTGTGTTTTATTGAAAAAGAGTGTGAATACATTTTTGTGATAAGAAATGTAAGAATTAGTAGTGTAAAAAATTATTATTGTAGAGTGGGATGAGATAACAATTGATAATAAAAAATTTTATTTATTACCAAAAGATTTTATATTTACATAATAAATTAACAGAATACAAACATATTTTTATTATATAATTTTAGTAGAAATATTACCTGCAATTATTAAATTGTAGCAAAAAATCGTTTGAGTTCAACACGACACAGTAGAGAAATTGATTACAATAATTTCTTTTGTTATAATAATTGTTTAGAAGTAAGCTTTCGCTATACGAATGTGGAATAGACACAATTCCAGCGATACTTATTCCAGAAATAAAAAAACAATATTTGAGTTTTTGCTCCTCCACACCGCCTAATGTTCTATCTATCTACTTACCTACCTACCTATCTATCTATCTATATATCTATCTATCCATCTATTTATCTATCTACCTACCTACCTGTCTATCTATATATCTATCTATCTAACTATTTATCTATCTATTTATAGATCTATCTGTCTATCTATGTATTTATCCATCTATCTATCCATCTATCTATCTGTCTATCTATTCATCTATCCCTCTATCTATCCATCTATCTATTTATCTGTCTATAAATCTATCTATTCTATTCTAATCTATTCTATTCTATTCTATTCTATTCTATTCTATTCTATTCTATTCTATTCTATTCTATTCTATTCTATTCTATTCTATTCTATTCTAATCTATTCTATTATATTATATTTTATTCTATTCTATTCTATGTCATCTACTTATAAATTATTTAAACTCTACTATATCCATTCTATAACCAATAACATAAATTTAAAATAGCGATTTATTCCCAATACATAAGACACTATTTTCATATTAAACCTTTTCCTTGCATACATATGATAATTTAACATATATACATCCTTCTTTAAATATCTTGATTTTAATTTAGTATATATTGATAGATACATATAATATTAAATTTAGACGACAGTAATAACTGTTTGCAATAAGTACACTCTTTTCTCTTTATTAAAAAAAATGTACAAAGATTTGTTAATCAATCAAACTTCTATCAATTCTGTTCAAACTGAAGCTATAGGTAATACCTAATTAAAAAGTTGCGAAAAGTCGCTAATAGAAAATATAATGATCTACTCCGATTATCATTTAAGCCACGGTATACCATGAGTGTTTGTTTTGTTATTTTAAATTCATTAATAGAAATATATGAATGCTTAGAAAAGGATAAAGATTTACTTAAATTTGGGAAATGTGGCAACGTTATTAAAAATAAAAAATTTTAATTAATTATTTTTATAAAAATATATTGTGTATAGATATTATTGAAAGTATACAGAAATATTCATAATTTTCTAAGTAATTATTCACGCAAAGCTAAAGGCAAAAGTTGCAAGTTTGTAAAAATATAGTCATATATACAATAAATTGGAAATATAAAAGTTTAAACGCGCATATTTCTGAAATGAGGCATGGTATTGACTTGAATCTTTTTGCAAAAGATCGGAAATTATATATGCTAAAGGATAAGCTTAATTTGGAATACATATTTTTAAAATTTCTTTCGCTATTTAGAAATAAACCAAACAAAAGGCCCAATTTGGGGTTTTTGGAGAAAATACAAATTTTTAATTGTAATAACATATTTGTTTATAAAGATATCTTAATGAAATTTACAGGAAATGTGGATCTTATTAATGTAAATAAAAGCGCGTTAACCAAA
Organism: Protocalliphora azurea; assembly: GCA_932274085.1. NCBI lineage: Eukaryota > Metazoa > Arthropoda > Insecta > Diptera > Calliphoridae > Protocalliphora > Protocalliphora azurea. The sequence continues at coordinate 99,394,113 of OW026519.1, read as the reverse complement.
TTTCAATCAGGGGTAGCGTTTTCCTGAATTCCCAAAATAACTAATCAAAATTCCCAAAAATGGGATTTTTTACATTTATGGCTATAGAATCCACATCTATCCGAAGGCACGTAGATTTTGATTTAAAACTTTTAACAACATATTGAGGATTCATAAAATATATTCCGCTTGTTGATTCATGCTTTGGGCTTTGAGAAAAAATGGTCTAAAGTCAAAACTTTCATATAAAATTGGTCGAATTCGGGAGGGTGTATACCATGACCAATTGAGTTATTGGGCTTGATTTTTATCTCAAAGTCATCTCTGTGAAGTTGCCTTTCAGAAAACTGTAAAATTATTATATGTTGCTAAAGAAAATTTTATTTTAGATAAAAAAAGAGTGTAGATATTTTTTCGGCTAAAAAAACACAAAAAGTCGTCTTTTTTGGAATTTTCAAATTCAAAATCGTTTATTTTTGGACTCGGTAAAGATATCGACTTCAATTTTTTTTATTCAGTAGATAATTTTGTTCTTTAACGAGATAGGAAAAAAAGCTAATAAAAATACTAGGATATATATGAAAAAAACTGGACCAAGAACATACAAAATTATGGTGCTTAAAAATTCAAACGCAAATAACTTGAAAACTATAAGAGATAAATAGAACAATACAACAATATATTAAAATATTTGAAATCGGACGAGAAACAAAAATTTGGCAAGCGATTAAAAATTTTTATGCCAGAGGTACCTAATTTGAGCCCCCTTAGCTCCGCCCCTGGGGGGATTTTTGTGCCCCCCCCCCTTCCAAACATAACATTGCACACTCCTATGCTATACCTGTACCAAATTTCATGAAAATCCAACCGGCCGATCAGAAGTTACAGATTTATTTCCAAAAAATTTCGATTCTGCCCCACTGTGCATTGGTAGAAATAGAAGAAATTGGCTATGACGAGAATGTTTTATACCAGCAAAAGAGATAGAACGAGATGCTATTTTTATGTGTTGAGAACATGTTGATCTGCCTATATCTGAGCATCTGCGCTGATCATCAAATTGTCTTCTGTTAAAAAGACGTGGTACCAACAATATACCAATACATTTTGAGTATTTGAAAAAAGTCTTACTACCAACTAGCTAAGATACATGTGGTCTAAGTAAAGGTATTGAAAAGCGTTACAATGCTTTTCCTGAGGGTATAATCCTATCTGAAAAAAATTTTGTTATCATCACCAGCAACAATAATGGTATTAGTACTAAAAATCAAAATTTCAATTCATGTCATCCGGAATATGTGGAATAAGAAATTGAATCACCACACCTAATTATATTTACTGCTGTGTCCATAAAGTCCAAAAGAACTCTATACCAATCAATAGATTTTGAAAAATATATGTTTATAATTATTTCTCAATTCATATTGTTCTTATTTGTTTTTGTATTCTTTATTTTTGCATAAACATTTTTAATATTTCCTGTTATTTTTTTTTTTTCTTTTATACAAAATCTTTCGACTTTATAGTATGAATTATATTCTATCCCATATATGTGATTATTTAATAAAAGTTTATTATTTCTTTACTATCAAAAGTTCTTATAAATGATGAATTTTAAAACATTAAACATTTTAAATTTACACTAAAATCTATGTTTTATTTTATTTTTATAATAGATACATACATATAAACACATTTTTTTTTTCATTAATTTATTATCAGTATTCATTTTTATCACAAATTTAATTACGTTTGCATCTCTTTCTAAACATAATATATTTAATAGTGGAGAATTAGACAAAGTTATGAACATATCTGGTAAAATTCAGTATGTTATCAATAAATTAAAGGTCTTTTTAGTTTAATTTGGAAATATGTTGTTGCTTGGAATCAGTTAATAAAATATAAATGGTATATTAAAATTGATATCAGTAAGAAATATTTTCAATCATTATAACAAACTTTCACATCTAAATATTTCAAAAATCACACTTAATTTTAATTACTATTAATTTCAATTATTTTAATATTTTTGTCTTTTGCAAACATACATTTGTATTATTTTTCATCATTCGCTTAGACCCCTAAAAGTACAGGGGATGAAATATTATCCATAGACTAACTATTACAATATTTATTCTTAATGAAAATAGAACATAAAGCTAGAATACAAATCGAAATAACAAAAAGTGATATATCTCCTGGCACAGTTTTAACCTTTAAATTCTTTATTCTCAATATGTTTGCTATTGTTTAAAATGTTTACTCTATTATTAATATTATTGTAGTCTATCAGCCATGATGATGTTTGAATAGGTGATTTTTGTTTTGATGTAAAATATGCCGAAGAATATAACGTGATTCCTTCGTGTTCTACAACACATCCTGATGGTAAAGTTAACAAACCTTTTAAAGGCAGCATTATCGAACTGCGATAATGATTATCACAATCAACCCTTACCTAGTGTCTACATTAAGCATATTTTTATCAAAACACACGTCAAAATCAATGCGAATATATACAAGGTAACCTTAGTTAAACAGCTGATTATAATTTTGGTTGTTACAGTTGTCAAACTGCATGTATAAGAAACAATAATGAATACACCATATTGTTGTTTTTGTGCAAATGTTGCTACCTTCCACAAATTCGCGTTAAGTTTGATGTTTGTCTTGATAAAAAAATCTCTAATGTAGACACTATGTTAGTGTGAATGTATCAGAAACAGTAAATAAACACTTTTCTTTTCAACTTATTCAAAATTACTTTCAGCATGCCTCGACTGTTTTAGTGCTGAAATTTCACATGTTCGTTCAACAGCTGATTTCCATTATTATTTCTACAATTAAATTGGTCATCATTGTTTTTAGTACATGCATTAAGTTGTAATTGAGACATCAAAAAATACAAATTATTTGCAAAGTTATACACTATGTAATAATCATTCACCAAAGATATCACTGTACTATTATCTACTTTAACTGGTAGTTGAATTATTTTTTTAACTTCAGAGCTATGATATGTAACTAATGGTATTTCAGCTTGTATTAAAAATCGATTTTCTATCATAAATCCATTTACTTTGATAGAATTAAAAATTTTCTTTAATTTAATATAGGTGAGTTTTCCAGGAAAAATCAAATCATTTGGTAAGAATTTTTCAATATGTAATAATTCGTCTTGTAATTGGTTAAATGTAAGAAGATCTAGATTAACATACCCATGATTTATGTCAATTAATAGATTTGGAAAGGACGATTGAACTTTATTATATTGTTATCTACTATTAAATCTAGTTGCCCTATCATGACTTGAAACAACCATTCTACATTTGTTATATTTTTATCTTGATCGTTATTAATCAGCTTCAGTAGTTCATAAATTTTATTAATGCTTTAGTTTCTTTTAGTTCATTAGTATTGTTTTTTAATATGTTCTTTGTAGAATCTAAAACTGATATTTGTTGAATCATAAGTTCATTCAAATCTTGCTGGTTGTTAAAATAGTTTTTTATTTTTGTTTGCAGAGTTGTTAATCACGCCTACTGAGAATGTTTTTGATTTTAGAAATAAATTGTCTTGCTGCAATCAATAATATATTTTATCGAAACTTCGTTTCAGCAATTCACATATCTCTTTACCATATTTATTAATTAATAATTCATTTTGTATAACTTCTGTTATGATTTTTATTTTCTTAAGTTCATTGTGTAATTCATAGAAGTCATAGTAAATAAATAGATTCCGTCTTGAATTAATCTTGTATATTGGTCGTATATTATCAAAATATAATGCAGTATTTGATAGTATTTCTTGAACTCTAATATTAGTATTATATTCTGACAATACAGCATTTAGTCTTACAGTTGTCACGAGATGTGTCAAAAAGCAAAGTAAGTTATAATTTATAAAATTCATAATATTTAGGTATTGTTATATTTTATGTTTATATTTTTACTCTTGGAATATGCTATATCTGATCTTTGCATGCAGCGTCCAAAAGGTTAATTCCTTTATCTCCTTTATAACTGGCAACGAACTGCTTTATAACTGGTAACGAACTGGTTCTGATCTGCTTTATAACTGGTAACGAACTGGTTCTGATCTGCTTTATATCTTTCATCACTTATTTACAGTTGAATAAAATTATCGAAACCCTTTCTATATCGACCTTTATTAACTAGATCACCCTTACTAACAACAAGAAAACCATAATTATCTTTCCAACATTCACTGCAAATCTTCATGAATTCGTTAAATGACATATCACCAATAACATGATCATTATAAATATGATGTAAATTCATTTCATCTTGTTTAAATATTACAATCATATTAGCATTATCTCGTATTAAATGTTTAGGAATTTTCGTATAAGTTTGACATAAATAGAATCAATATGTTTATGTCTACCCATATAAAAGTAATCTCGTATATTATCTTGTTTTCCACAAATCACATCATCGAATATTATTATAGAGCATTGGCCGGACTTATCACTTTTTCATTTTCCGTGAAAGTAAATAGTTTTATATCTTTGATTGGTTCAATTAGTTTTTTAAGATAATAATATTTTTGTTTTTGATACAGCGATTTTGAATATATGTAAATGTTTTTAAAACAAAGTACATTAGGACTTTCTATGAGACTAATAATAACATTAGTCTTTCCACAATTTGATGGTCTTACAATTAATGTTCGTATTGTATTTGGTAATAGAGTACTATTTCTAAATTTATACTTTTTTCTTGTTCCCTATCGACATTTTTAATTGCAATTTTTTGCAAAAGTTTGTAATAGAAAATTATTTGCCAACACTGTTAGAAATACATTAAAACCTTTGAAAAAAGAGAAACTAGATAATATACATGACACTGTTAAAATTGCTAAAACCCGTTCATAATAATTTTAAAAGCAAAAGGAGAGCTAATATAAAAATACCAAGAGTAATTCCAGTACCTAAAATTGGTGGATTTCTACCACTAATTCCTGTTTTAACAGCATTATCAGCTTTGGGAGGTTTAGCTATAGGTGGATCAGCTATAGTTAAAGCTGTGAATAGTATAAAGAATGGAAAAGAACAACTAACAGAAGCTACACGTTATAATAAAAATATGGAAGCAATAGCTATGGGAAAAGGTTTATATCTTAAACTATATATTATAGACCAGATTCAAAAAACTTTAAAAAAATCTACCCAATCGTCCCCTAACTGATATAGATCTACAGAAATATGGTAGACAACTCAGATATTTTAGAGGTGTTTTCATGCGTGATGGTTTATCTAAAAAACCACTTACTCAAGAATGTGGTATTGTTAATTTATGTGGTATTGTTAATTTAGAACACATTGGGTAGCATATTATAAAAATCACAACTATAAGGAATATTTTGATAGTTTTGGAGATTTACAACCACCACTTGAAATTATTAATTATTTAAAAACTCCCATTGAATATAATTATAAACAGAAACAAAAATTTAATACATTTAATTGTGGTCACTTATGTTTAAAATTTTTATTTAATAAATATTTAATAATATTTAATAAATAAAAACTAATTTTTTTTTCTTTAATTTATTGTTTATTATTATTTTTTTATTTTTATTTTTTGCATAATACATATTATTTATACATTACTTAATTTACATATCTATATCTATATGAAGAAGGATATCATCATCTTCTTCCATAATTTCTTGGAAATTTGATGATAAGGATGGTAGACAATTTATTTTAAAATGTCATTCCCAAAACTTTTTTATTTACAGGCGGGATATTATAAATATTATCTTTCGGATATGCAGATGTATCGAAATGAGTAGTAATATCATTTCGAATATCATCATACAAGTTATTTGTTCTAATATCATATATAAGTGAATCTGTATCCATGTAATTTAGATTAATATTATCAAGATATTTAGGTTTCTTGTAATCGTAGTGAAAATTATACATTTTCCATTTTGATAACTCTAAAACTGAAAACCTAATATATATTGGTTTGTTATACACTGTTTTTACTCTTCTCATTTCGATTGAAACCATATTTTCATTAATTTGAAGAGCACTATGAAAGTTTGGTTTAGCCATAAGAGACCTAGCTCCTAACCGGTTTTTTCTATTCTCCCATGCACAAACTATTTTTATATCTTTTCTCTTGTCAACATTTTCCATGGTCTTACCATATACATCATTATTTAGCAATTTAAAAAGTTTTGTTCAAAGCAATTTTTTGCTAAAATTCTATGGTGATTGTGTAAATCAATATACTTTTTCAACCAATCTGATTGATTAAATTTAAGAATTCTATGGATTTTCTTTAAAATTAAACCATTTTCAATACATTGTTGAAGATTTTTATAGTGAATTACGTAATTTGTTTTATTGTTTAAATCTGTAATTAATTTTTTCTGTCTCATTGTTTCAATTTTTTTTATTTTTCAACCCATTCAAAATTTTTAAAAGGAAGATATTGGGACATTGCATTACCGTATAAATTATTTACATCTAAATATATAAAATAATTTGATTCCTTCGTGGAATCATAATCGCTAACATATTTATTATTGGCTATGGAATGCCGGTTACTGCATTGAACAATACCTCCCCTTATACCTCGAACGATAAAATTATACATATTAACGTCTGTTAATAGTTCTAATTCTATTTGTGTAGTTTTCAGCATTGCATCCCAAGACAGACCAGGTGAAGTATAAATTGGCAAGGATCTAAGTTGTAAATATTTTTACAAACTTTCCTAAAATTTTCAAATATATCTCAAAGTGGAAGAACATCTGCTTTGAGGTATAAAAGTAAATAATCTAATAAAATATTACACTGGAATGTACTCCAAACTTTTTCTGCATGTTGATATTCTTCTACACTATATGACTCATTAGTCAGTTTATTGAAGAAGACTTCACGAGAAGGTAATTGTGTTTCCTGAAGACGATTTTCTGAAAGGGAAAAACCCCTTTACGCTTCATTAAATGTTTTAAAAATTTTTAAATCATCATCAGTCAAGTAACTAGCTAACTTTTCTAAACTTGATGACATGAATCGAGTCGAGAAAACGTAATTCAAATGTTTCTTTTTCATTTACTGAAATTCTTTTAGATATTGATACATATAATTCCTTATTTAAAGGAATAATATTTATATTAAACAAACAAATGACAATCATATGCCGAAAGATTTTGGAAAAATATAGGGATGAAGTTGCCAATTTGATATTCTAAATTGCAATTATTGTGAGCAGGACCTCTATATTCACCAGTTAAATGACAATGATCTGCCGCTATATTATCATCTAAAAATTTCTTACAAATGTGGCATGCTGGATCTTCATTTTGAATATTTTTTTGATGTGGCTTTAAAGAATTCATTGGTTTAACTACACTTAAATAATTATTATAAATATTTAAAGTATCATATACTAAACTTTAAAAAAAATATTTTGGAGAAGTTTCAGCGCTATATATTCTAAACTAGTCTAAACTAGAGTCAAATAAACACTTAATGTAGTAATTATATGCATATGGGATATGTTTTTGTACCGACTTTACATTAGTAAAATTCTGAACATTTGTTGATTCTAAAATACATTCAAAGTCAACATAAACGACAAATGGTACATCCATTTGCTTCTTAAAATTTTTGAAATTGAGAATGTTATCACTTGAATTCGGCATTCTGGTAACCATTTTGTTACATTCCTTTTTATGCTTAATCAAGTGGATGAGACATGTATTACATACATGTATTGTACATTTGTGTTTTGTTAGCTGACTTTTCACCAATCTGTAATTATATAAAAGAAAGAAGAAACATTAGTAAAGATTTGTTTTTATATTGTTATAAATATGCTTACCTTGATATACTTTTTATCCACACATAATGAACCCGTTCATCTTCCTCTAATAACAACAAATTAATGTGAATAATCTTTTCCTTTTGTGTGAAGTAGAACGGACCCACAACATTGTCCCCTTCCAATCCGGAAACATTGCGCTGATGTCGGGGTTTCTTCAAATATCTTAATCATATTAACAGCTAATGGAAATTTTAAATTTTTAAAATTTAAAACCCTTCCGTTTTTTAACGTTATCATTTCATCTTTAATTTTATCATTAATATCACCATAAGATTGACATCTATCTGAATGTAGCGGTAATTCATATAATGCAGATATTATGGCCCATTTGAAGAAGTAATCATCTTTATTTTTTACATTGATACATGCTTTTTTGTTGACAATTTTTGCTGGTAAAGGTAAATATTGTGAACCTTTAAGACACTTATATTTATTAATATTAATCTCAAGATGTGAGATTTCTATTAAGGTCCATCCGCTGTCACGTTCTTGAAATTCACTCATCTTTGCTACTAAATTGTCACATTGATTAACATAACATTGTTCGATGTCAGCATTTGTTAATGATGAATTTATAGTAATAACTTTGGTTTGATGTGATTTTGTATCTACGCTACACAAATCATCATCTTTGACTAGCACATATTTATAGAAGAGTTCACAATTATATTTAATACTTAAATGTTTCTGTAATAATACCTTTAATAAGGTAATTACTTTAGATTTTATTTCACTTAAAAAGTTTTCTGGAATTAAGTTTTTCTTATTTTCATTTTCAATTAAATACGAGGCGATTCGATTTTTAAAACAACAGTTTATAGATTTTATATTATTGTCTAATTGTTCAGTACTATTTTTTTATGGACATTTGTTCTTAAATGATAATGCCAAATTGATTTTAAAATATGTTTATTGCATACGTTACAAAAAACATTATAATTTTCAGGATGTTCTACTAGCGAGTTCCAAAATGTAAATTATATCTTGAACAATAAAATGATGACGAAAGACCATCGAGATTTAATATAATATGGCATCTTAAGGAAATATTATGTTTGAAATTTTTTTCACAGATTTCACAAATAAAGTTTGACATTTTTTCCTTTGTTTCTTAGCGATTGTTTATATTTATATATATTTATGATTGTTTATATTTATATAAATACATAGATATATATACATACATACATATGAAAAGTTCTAAAACCACAAATATTTTATTAAACACATACACGTGTTCCTAATGCATTGGTGTTTTTTTTTTTCACAATGTTTTATTTTAGTTTTCATGATTTTAATATTAATATATTTTGAATATTAATACCCCTCTCTAGTATTTATTTTAACATCCCTTCACCGACAATTTTCACTATAAATTGTTCGATCGCAAGAGAAATAACATTAGTCATATCTTAAAGTTTGTTAATTAAAGTTTAAAAAAAATTATAAAAAATAATAAAAAAATCAAAATGAATACATTAAATTATCTTAATAACTTTGGAGATAAAAAAAATTAAAAAGAGCATACTACCTTTGAAAGAAGTCCCGGTAAATGAAGCGCTTACAACCTTCGGTGTTAAGACTATGTTGGAGTTGGATGAATACGTAATGTTTCTCCTAGAAAAATATAGTTTCCTTCCCGAAGAAGTTATGGATGAACTATTATCAGGAAATTTTTACGTGGAAAAGGTTCGAAACGGAACTTATTATAAATTCATATTTGAAAAAAAAAAAACATTTAAAAAAATTATAATATTTCTATGTTAGTTATATTTATATTTGAAATGAAAAATAAATAAACTATAATAAAACTATAAAACAAAAATAATTATGTGTTTTGATGTCAGTTGTATAAGGACAATGTATTCGAATAGATTCATAGTAATTGATCTTCAAAATTAACACTTTTCTTGTGAAATCTCCCTGCAAATACTCTGAACTAACAAATAAAGAAAAGAGAACAAATAACTGGTTATATTGTAATTTACATGGTCTAAGTTGGAATGATAGTAACTCTATTCTTAAAGTAATAGAATACTTAACTTTAATTATTGAAAATGAAAACTTTTCTATCATATACGTTAAAGGATCCGAAAAAGAAAAATGGTTACAAGAACTATTTGAAACGATAGAACAGAAAATATGTCTATTTAATTTAACCTCTTGTTCAAATATAAAAACTTTATATAAAAATAATTCACACATAAATCATTGTAATTATCATAAGCAAAACACAAATAATAATTCATATGTAATGTGTGCTGAAAAGACTGTTATTTTGATTCGAAATTTTATTTATTTACGTTTAAATGAAGAAAAACTTGATTAACTCTATTAACTTATAATTAGTTATTATTTATTCACTATACGAATAACATTAAATCTTTATATACGGATAACTTCAAATCAATAAAAAAACAAAACAAAAGAATGATGACATCTGATGAATTAAAGGAGTTTTGAATAAATATAATGATAAAATAGATTATGATCATTTAAATTTATTTCTCAAAATGATCAATGAGTTACGAATGTACAATAACATAAATACACCATTTATATATTTTGATAATAACTTTCACAAATATGATTGTTAAAATATTCAAACAAAATCTTTTAATATATGTGCATGTAAATTATATTACAATCAATATTTGTTAACAATAAAGCTTTATAATTTATATAAACGTATGTTTAGATTATAAGATTATTTTTTTATTTTTATTCGTCATCATTAATGTTTTAGTTATTAATATTTATAATTATTTGCAATTATTTAAAATAAAAAACATATTTAATATTTTTTGATAATTTTTATTTAAATCTTTTATTTAAAACATTTTTTTTACATAAAATTTATTTTTAATTCTACTTATATGGTACTATACTCATACTCATTCTTCTTATAATGAACGCGGTTTTTATTTTTTGTGTACAAACAGGGCAATTCTTCTTTTCTTTCATTCGTTCCATACACACCGTACAGGCATAATGGGAACAATTGGTGAAAGTTATTTTTCTCCCAAATATTATTTTCTCCAAGCAAATCGGACAATCGTACTGTGAATAGTATTCCCTCGAGGAAGGTGATGGTGATGAAAGTTCATGTTTCAACCTCATCTGCTCCTTCAGCAAGTTAGTTCAATTGTATTCTGACTTATCGTCAGAATACGATTCTTCTTCTTCTTGTTCATCACCATTGACGTTAACTTCAACCGAATTAGGTGATTATGGTGACTCATTAAATCGTTGATCTGGCTCAATAAACTGAGTCTCTTCGTCATCTTCAATAATGCTATATTCTGGATTCATTTTTATTAAAAAAATTTTCAATGGTTTATGATGAATATTAATTTATATAGTTATACAAATAAATAACTAATAAACTTATAAATAATATACTTTTATATAATTTTATTTTTTCTATAATTCTTAAACCATTGTCTTTTTCATGTTACAAAAGAGTTTCTACAAATACTGTTCACTCCTCTAACAAGAAAATATCAAAAATTTCAATACATCAATTTCTAAAAATATCAACTAAAACTAATGAAATTCATAGTTACTAATGAGTATACAGTAATAAAATACACATACACATACGCACATACAATCATCGTGATTCTGAAAGAAATATACAACTTTATGAAAACATTGTTAGGTCACCGCATAATACTTATTAATATGTTGTTAAATTCACTGTTTTATTTTATATTTATTTCTACATTATTTTGCATTTTTTATTGTATTTAAATTTATTCATATTTTTGAGCCACTCATCCCACTGTAATTTGATGTAAATTTTGTTTCTATGGTCCACTATAACTTATTTTGGTTATTAACCGTTAGGTTATATTTTATTTCATATTTTGTTTTGTAATACCATCTCATGTGTTGTTGTAAATAAAAATTCAATATCGGTACATATTTTATTTATTGTTTTGTTTTTTGCACACATGTACATTTCTTTTATTTGTCTCTCAACATAGAATAACAACAACAACACAGTAACCCTTATTTATTTACTTATGATCGTTTGTTCAACTTTAATAACAAATCAAAGAAACTGATTTGCTTTATATTGCTGCCGGTAAGGAAAAAGCTCCTTATCGTACAAACTTTTTACAATATAATTTCGGAGGAACATAAAATAAAACTTTTAAACACTCAATCGAAACTAGAACATTTAGAACAAATAAGAAAATTATCGAGAACATTAACCAAAAATGGTAAACATTTAGGCTGATAAGAATACTAGAGCTGGACCTGAAACTTGTGATTGTTATGGTTATGAAATCTCAAGGAGAGTAGCAGAAGATGAAGCTAGGGAAATTATAAATTTCTATATAATTTAAAAAACTGTATAAACTGTACCTTTAAAAAAAATATAAAAAACTATATAAAATAAAATGCTTCTTGATAATAATTTATAAATAAATCAATTGTTTTTCTTATTTAAAAATATTAAATTATAAAATTTTATTTAATATTAAATATCACAAGATATATAAATCTTTTGGTAATAAATAAATTCTTTTATTTTCAATTGTTATCTCATCCCTCTCTACAATAATAATAATTTTTTAAACTACTAATACTAATTCTTACATTTCTTATCACCAAAATGTAAAATATTTTTCTATAAATTATTTACAACAATTGGAACCACAGAAAAAAATCTAATTATATACTTTTATTTTTTCTATAATTCTTATCAAACATACTTTTGCGGTTTTTGTATTTAACAAAACACACATACACAAAATCCTCCATACATTGTTGCAACTGAAGCCCTGTAAATATACCACTAACACCAAAATACAAATTAATTTTATTACTTTTATGCAAAAAGTTAAATTTGTGGAGCTATGAAGTCTTTAGTACAACAACTACCCTGAAAATATTTTTTTCGCAAAATCTCAAAATTTTTGAAAATTGTTATGTGATGTACTCTAGAAGATCTACAGCCCACATTAGATTGTTTATCGAGTGAAAATAAAAAATTTTGTAGCAGCGTGTAATTTAAACAAATCAGTTAATCAACTAAACAAAAATCAGTAAAAAATTGCGTTTTCGTTATGAAAACTAAATTCAGAGTCGGAAAAAAGCTAACCTAGTGCAAAAAGGAATGTAAGAAAAAATAAAATCTTAGATTATTGTTTTGGTTTTTTGTCATAGTTTTGATGTTTTGTACTTAAAACATGTTTAACTCTCATTGAGTTTAAACATGTTTTTATGTATAAGCTTTCCTAAAATTTGAGAAAGGTTTCCTGATGAACTGGTGACTAGTTTATCCCTACTTTCTACCTTATTTTTTAAATTAAACCCTGGGAATAATAGCGCGTAGAAAAAATTTACTAAAAAAATCGATTTTTGTTTAAAGATATAAGTAATTAAAAATTTTCGTAAATATAAATTTTCTAGTTTTCTAATCTGAGTTCACACACAGCACTTTTTCGTTCTGAAAATTTTCCATTTTTCTTTAAAACTTGCAGTTACGTTCACTGCCTTGATTTGTTTTTGTTTTAAATAGTCACATATTGTTATATATGACTCATGTATGACGACATATTGTTATATATGGATTTATGGAATTGAATGGATTCATACATGGAATGATTTGCAATATATAGATAGATATATGGTAAAATATATGAACTATTTTGCCATATATTGAAATATACATGTAAAATTTGAATCATATATGGTTTCATATATGAAATCAATTTTCATATATGTTAAAAATATTATATAAAATATTTAATCAAACATAAAATGCAACATAATTTTTAAACTAACAAAGGTACATTAAAATGTGCTTCAGGAAATTTGTAGGGAATTTTATTATCTATAAATGTTGTAGTAACATCAAAATGCTTACGATGTATATTAAGCGAGTTGTATACAAAAAATTATTATTTTATGTGATTGTCTGTTTCTTTTAGTTAGTCGCATATATATAGAAAGCCAATGTGAAACTATATTATATGATTCTTTCAATCGGGAATGGAGAATTTAAATGTTTTTCGGTATCAAAAAAAAAAAAAAAAAAAAAAAAATCCCTAAAATTAAATTTTTTGGTAGGCTTTTTTTATTTTGTGAATATTGAATATAATTTGTATATCTAAAATTAAAGATGAATATTTAAATTCTTTAACAATATAGCCCTGTTCATGAAACAAAATAAAGAAAATTAAATCTCCAATGGTCAATTCCAAAGCGAGTATTATATCTTTAGTTTTGTTAAAAAATAATAAATTACCCAATAAAGCATGTAAACGATTTTTTTTTTTCATATTTTCAAATGTAAATATTTAAGTACCTATAGAGGTTACCAAACAAGTTGTATACTTTTATAAAAGTAGAGACTATATAGAATACAAATATGTGTGTTGTTTTTCTTTAAAAATATCAGTCACTATTTTCACACCATTTTTTAAGAACTTTTATATATATTAACAATTAACACAATGTTGACAATAGATGTCAAATTTTGCGGTTCAGTTCTTACTAATTGCATTCTGAACCACTTTAACGATTCATTTTTCGTTGATAAATCTACTCAGAATATCGATCTGTACATTATTTAGTATTTTAATTGGTAGATTATGACATTATCTTTTCTTTGATGTATCATTTGCCGAATTTATCGTTGCCAAACTAACTTTTTTTTCAACTTGAAAATGGTTGATGTAGGATTCAAAAAAATTTGTCCAAGATATTGTTAAGATATTTCATTGACTAATTTCTTGAAACTCAAAATGTAAAACCTTATATATTCTCAAAACTTCACAGAATCATAAACTATATACAGTGGCTTTAATACTTGCAATTTAAAGTGTAAAACATTTTTCGTTTACATGCTTTATTCTTGAAATTTGAGCATTTTTACTTTCACTGGACTTTGAAATTTGCAGAAGTAAATATTTTATAGTGATTCTTTTACAGTTCTAAAAATAAATAAGTTATCTTCCTTTTGTACAAATGTTCCTATAATTTAGTTTAAATAGTTGCCCTTTAAACTTATATGAAATGTCTTTAATATATGTGTAATTTGTTGGGAACTCAAATTCAGCATTTAGTCAGGGGATATCGTTCATCACTATTCCATAATTATTTCGGAACACCAAGTGTACATCAGACCGATTCTTTGTAAAAAAATTACATAATAAACTGAAAAATAAATATCCCTGAAATATTTTGTACACAAAGTTTCCTTTAAAAATTTTATTTTTGAATCGAATTCTAGAATAATGAACTAATCAATTTGAGAGGATCAAACTACTCGTGGGAGTACTTCGGTCGTTTTTAATATTAAATACTACAAAAAAAAAAAAAAAAAAAAAAAATACGATCATACCAACTTTTCCATCCCTGGTTTCAATCCATCAAATTCTGAGTTTTTGCCATATTTCACTTAATTTTACTTGCCTAACAGCCCGTCTAGACGTAACATAATATGTAAGATTTTTCTGTCAAAGAGTGTCAAATTCGCTCTCTGAGACAATTATTTCACGTGTAGATTCAAATATTAGTATTATAAGATGTATTATGAGACTGTTGTGATGAGATTTCTCTACACAACAATCTTATAAGATGAACTGTCAAAAAATACACACACACTGAAGTTTGTATGTGTATGTGCTTATATATTTTGGAAATTACTAAAAAAACAATGTTTTTTTTTTAAACTATTTTCTTTTAATGATTGTTTTACATTTAAAATAATATTTTTATAAAAATTGTGTTAAAAACGTGCGATTTTTTTAAATAAAAAGTACATGTTTATTCTGTGACTGATTGAAAATAATGATATCCTATAGGATTTATTAGAATACGTGTACCCCTTATTTAAGATTTAACATAATATAAACAAAATGGTTACTCTCCTCTGCCGACGTTATCTCACATATTATATCAGCGTTAATCTCAGTTGTAGACCTGTGGTAACTCTACGTCTACACGAAGAGATTTTTATTTTCTAACATAAGAAATAACGTGGGCAGACTACGTACATGGGAAATTAAAAATTTAAATTGCCTTTTTTACCCAAAATTTTAACTTCTTTACTTTTTATTTTTTATTTGTTTCTTTAAAATAATATTTAGTCATTTTGCACTTTTTGTTTTTTTTATGTTAAACATTATAGTTTAGCTTTATATTAAAATATTTATTGCGAAATAGATTGTGCAATAGATTTCTTATTGGCCCACACATAACACTTTAAAATGAAAGATAGAATTTGAAAATTGCCAATATAAAAATGTCCACGTGTAGGGGTAATGGAATGAAAATTTATGTTTAGGGTACGTACATGAACATGAATTTTCGTTTGTTGACATTTTAAAATAAAATAAAAAGTCAAAAAAAAGAAATATATATATATATATATATATATATATATATATATAAATATATATATATATTAAAATTTAAAAAATTGAACAGCAGAAGTCCGTTTTCAACAATATTAATCAAAAGAAGGTAAGTGAGTTAATATTATTGATAGACATCATCTGACTTTTGATTTCATTTGAATTTAAATCAATCTAAACAATTTCAGTCGTTCAAGATTCAGCAAACAACCATGTTTTTTGCTGATTACCGAATAGTACAAATATAGGTATGGACATTTTAACTCAATTGATTATTGACCATTTAACAAAAAAAAAAAAAAAAAAAAAAATACTTTTCAGATAGGTATTGAAGGAATCCACGTAATCGGTGAAGATAGGGTGTGGAACGTCTTCTTGATTGCCCTTAAAGAAGTCTTCATTAACGTAGGTAGTTTCTATGCAATTCATGTGAATATTTAATTTAACAAATGTGTGTATATTGCATCTTAAATAAAATTAATAAGCAAAAAAACAAAAATATATGGTTATTAGACTGCTCCAACAAATTCGACCGTAACTCCCCTAGGATTTTTCTTTTCTATGTAAAAATATAGTGAGCAAAATATTAGA
Organism: Protocalliphora azurea; assembly: GCA_932274085.1. Taxonomy (NCBI): domain Eukaryota; kingdom Metazoa; phylum Arthropoda; class Insecta; order Diptera; family Calliphoridae; genus Protocalliphora; species Protocalliphora azurea. The sequence goes on along the minus strand of OW026519.1, from coordinate 99,377,291 downwards.
ATGAATATGCCGCATCGACCCTGAATATGGGATAATTCTGATTTTTATTTTTTTCATATTAACAACTCTTTTTGCAATTTAATTTAACATTGTTTAAATGTATTAAAAATTTCTAAATATATTTTCTATAAACTACATTATGTTCGAAAGTCGGTTTTTTTTAGCAGTCTAATGGCCATATACCCTCAATTTTCGGATCCAAAATATGTATGATGCTCCATATAAAATTTTTTCTATGTATGCCAACATTCTTAAAAGAAGTTAGTTTTTTTTTTGGTTAATTTTAAAATTAACTAATATATTTTAGTCACTTTGTATAAAATTCTTCGCTGGATGATACAAACTGCAATCACTGAACTGAAGCAACTGTATGGAAATTTTGAAGCATTTTTTCTATTTTTCTCGGTAATGTTAAAAATTTATAATTATTAATATACATATGTAAATATATTTACTTATTTTATAATTCACGCTTTAAGAAGATGTAGAAATATATGAAATCGGATAGGAAACAAAAACTTTGCAGACGTTTAAAAATTTTGTACATCAGAGGTAACCTACTTTGAGCCACCATAGCTCCGCTCTTGAGGAGTATGTAGGGCCCCCTTTTAAACTTGAAATTGTACACTCCTCTGCTACGCATATCTGAAATTTTATGTAAATCCAACTAGCCGATTGAAAATTACAGATTTATTTTCAAAAATTTTCGATTCTGCCCCACTGTGCCTGGGTTTAAAAGTATTTTAAAATTGGTAAAATTTTGTCAAATGAAATAAAATTCAATAGTTAAAATGAATAAAAACTCTTCAATTTAAAGAAGAAAATTAGTTAATTTGAATAAATTTCTTATTAAATTCAGCTAAAATTATAAAATATTTAAAGTAAGTTTGAATAAAAATTCTTCAATATGAAAAAAATGTTGTCAATTTGAATAATATTTTATTCAACTTCACTAAAAATTTGTTAAATTAACCACCTTTTAATTAACTTATTCAATTAGTCATATTGCCGATTTTTCATCAATTCTGTTGTATTAACTAATGATTTTGTTGGTTGATATTTAACCTACTTTTTTCAATTCCTTTTTACCGTATTTACTTCTCTTTTTTGGTCGAGTGTAGAAACAATTTTTTCAGTTAATAATACCTCTGGTACAAAATTAGATTAGACTATAAACTATACAGATCCATACAACAGAGAAATTTGGAAGCCGCCGCCGCCGTAAAATTTTCGGCTTAACTCGGCTTAAAAGCAGCCGCCGTTTTTAAATTCTTTTTGTAGAAAATATGTTAAAAATTAAACTTTTTTATTATTTTAATGCAGTATTTGTCATCAATTAAATATGAAAGAAAAATATTTGCATCATTTTGAACTTCAAATAATTATAAATCAATCAAGTATATTTGATGACTTATAATTGATTATTTTTGATGCAAATACTGTGAAAAAGTAATATTAACAGTTGCTAATAAATTTTAATGGGCCTTAATCGCCATCCTGCTAGAAATCTAAAAAAAACTCGTACATAAGATTTTTTCAGCTAATAAATCGCTTCTATTCACTAGCGATATGTGGTTGGGAATTATCAAAATAATTGATATAAATTCAACTATTTATTGTACTTTTTTATTTTTTAGCATATCTTAATAATTGATATATTTTTATATCGTAGCATATGGCCTTAATCGCCATCCTGCTAGAAATCTAAAAAACTCGTACACAAGATTTTGTCAGCTAATAAATCGCTTCTATTCACTAGCGATATGTGGTTGGGAATTATCAAAATAATTGATATAAATTCAACTATTTATTGTACTTTTTTATTTTTTAGCATATCTTAAAAATTGATATATTTTTATATCGTAGCAGACCATTTCTCATTCTAATATGCGAACAATTATTCTAATCTTTTATGCAAAAATCCAAAAATATCCTTAGATCACTCCCATATTTTTTCTTATACATTTTCAATAAATGAATAATTCTTTTTATACTTTCGCTGGAAAAAATGTTAATCAAAGGGGCATGAAAATATGAAATTTTTAATTAGAAAAATGTGCGTATTATCAGCCGCCGAAGCTTTTTAATGCAAGCCGCCGCCGCCGCCGCCGCCGATAAAATTCCTCGGCGCAGGTCTCTGCCATACAACCAGCATATCCGGGTGTGTCAAATTCGGAAGGCTTTGGACTGGTTGCTACCAAAAACTTTATATTCTTAATATTGTTACGTTTTTACCTTTTAAAAACGGTCGTTTATTTCCTTTAAATAAACTTGTACTTTGATTACAAAAATAACAGCAGTTCAGTAGTTTAAAAATTGTAACGACTCTTTATTTTATTTAAAAAATGTACAACAATACAGTTTATAAGTCACTTTGTGTTTTAATACACACACACTTAAATTACACGCTTTATACAGCACACTTTAATAATGTACAAGATTATACAGCCAAGGCAGTTAATATGTCTTTACTTAACGACGCTTCCAACCAGACTGACTCAATGGTGTTCTCACGGCCAATTTATATACACTGTATTGCCTACTAGATGTTTCTTGAGAGCTCTATTTCTTTCTACAATGTTAACGGACAATCTAGAGTTTTTGTAGGTAATGCCATTAGCATAAACACTTAGTGCTGCCAAACTAGCTTTTGATGATAGTGCCAGCACATAAACACTTAGTGCTGCCAAACTAGCTTTTGATGATAGTGCCAGCACATAAACACTTAGTGCTGCCAAGCTAGCTTTTGATGATAGTGCCAGCAGCATAAGCACTTAGTGCTGCCACACTTAAAAACAATGGTGAAAGCTTTTTATTCAATGTTGTATGTTTAGAACTATGTTAATAATTTTACAGCTATGTTAACTGCAGTTAACATAAACGGAAATGTCTGGAAGCATTGAGAAAGATTTAAACCGGCCGTTAAAACCGTTATATTTGAATTCAATTACAATTTCGTAACACTGCCCCCCGCTTAAGCCTGTTCGTCCCGAATAGGCACAGAATCACTTCTCCCATAGGTAGCTAGTTCTTCATTTTAAATCTCGGCCTCTTTTCTTTCCGTATTCTGTACACCACGCCGTTTAATTTATTAATCACCTTGTATGGTCCATCCCAATGGGTTTGTAGTTTGGGGAACATTTCTTTCTTACGTTGTGGGTTATATAACAGTACAAGCTGGCCTTCGTTAAATCCTTCAGAATTCGCTGCTCGATCGTATCTGGCTTTTATTTTGTCGCTGGTCATTTTCATTCGTCTGGGTACGAATTCATGAAGTTCGTTTAGGTCATCTTGCTCTTGGAAAGTGTTTTCATTATTTGTTGATGAGCACCTAACGAAGGTTTTTGCTGTTACAAGATCACTTGTTATTTCTCATGGTTCTATCACCCTCAAACTGTTGTCCTTACAATCTCCCTCCATACGAGCCCATACTAAAGTTTCTGACTGTGGTAGCTTCTGGTGCTCGACGGTAACTAGCTTTCTTACTTGAGTTCTATTCTCATATCCGACGTCAAGGGGTATCTTCACATTTCGCAAAATCATAACTTTTTGTCCCATATCCAAAGTAATGCCATGGCTAATCATGAAGTCAGCACCAATGATAACTTCGTCCACAATATCGACAACAATGAATACATGATTGACGGTAACGTTGGCAATGGTTAATTTCACATTTACTTTGCCATAGACAGTGACCGGCTCCCCAGTAGCTGTGCGCAGACTTACCCCACATAATGGTTCAATTGTTTTCTTGACTAACTCTGGCCTGACGATAGACTGTGATGCCCCGGTGTCTACAGTAAAAACGTGCTTCTGACCGTTAATGTACCCCGTAGCAGTAAGATTGCTATTTTTCTGTTGCATTACGGATATGAAGATTGTGGGACCCTCCGATGTGGGATCTAGCTCTTGCCCCATAGTGCTAGCTCGTTTTAATTTTAAAGGTGATTCTTGTGATGATTGATGATTCAACTGCTGATTACTTCTTCGAGGCGAGGCAGATCTGGTTCGTTTTCTTGGTACTTTGCAGTTTCGCTGAATATGACCAGATTTACCGCAGTTATAACATTTTACTCTGACTTTACTTTGTTTCTCAATAAACGTCTTCAAAACCTTTTTTAATTCGTCGATTATATTTCTCTGATTGTCAGCTACAACTTCGACACCTCGCACACAACATATTTGGGGCTTTGAAATTATTTTCGCTGTTTCTTGTGCCAGTGCGAATGAGACGGTTTCAGTAAATGATGTTTTAGGTGTGGCACAAACCGCGTATTTTATTTCAGGATCGCGAATGCCATTAACAAATGCCTCTATCTTGAAATGGTCCAAAAACGGGCTGTTTTCCCCTGGATAAGAAAGCTGCATCAAACGTTCGATTTCAAACGCAAAGTCTTGAAGTGTCTCATTGGGCTTCTGCACTCTACCACGCAATTCCATTCGGTATAATTCCTTTTTATGTTCATCACCGTACTTACGTTGTAGCGCCTCCATTATGTCATTATAACTATTTTTGTTACATGCTGGCACGCTTTCAAGAACTACTGCTGCGTTTCCTTTTAAGGCCAATATCAACTCTATAGCTTTTTCTTCGTCATTCCACATGTTTCTAATGGCAATTGTATCAAACTGGAACTTAAACACATTAAATGGTGTGGTGCCATCAAAACTAGGGGCCTTTATTCTACTAGAGGATTCTGGTATAATTCGCATCTGTCCATCTTGGCATTGAAGATTATTAAACTTTACTTCTAGGTCTTGTAGTTTTTTATCAACACCTTTGGCTATTTCATTCTCTAAATCGGATAGCTTTTTATCAACGACTTTGGCTTGTAAATCTAGACAGTTCTCTAAGTCGGACACCTTTGTCTCAATGCTATCCACTCTGCTGTTTATAACTTCCGAAATTTGCTGAAGTTTTTCGTCTGTCGCTCTAGAAGTTTCTTGAAATTTCATTTCCATTATTTTATTTTCTTCTTTAACCTCAGCAAGAAGTTTCTCGTTATTTGCTTTAGAAGTTTCTTGAACTTCAGCTAGAAGTTTCTCGTTATTAGCTTTAGAAGTTTCTTGAACTTCAGCCAGAAGTTTCTCGTTATTAGCTTTAGAAGTTTCTTGAACTTCAGCCAGAAGTTTCTCGTTATTAGCTTTAGAAGTTTCGTTAGCTTCTTTAAATTGCTCCATCATAGCAGCAAACATTGTGGATAAATCCATGCTGCTTGTTGCACGGGTAGAAACTTCCATTTCTTCTTTATACTCGAATTCGTAAGTTCCGATGTCAATATTACGCCGCTTGAATTCATCTATCAGCCTCTTTTGTAATTCTGCTTTATTACCAGCTGTAGGTAACTCCAACTTATTCAACTCCCTCTTGAGTTGCTCCACTTTTAGCTCTTCAAACTTCATGACTGCTTATTATTTTGCAATCCCACTTCTGACACCAATTGTTACGTTTTTACCTTTTAAAAACGGTCGTTTATTTCCTTTAAATAAACTTGTACTTTGATTACAAAAATAACAGCAGTTCAGTAGTTTAAAAATTGTAACGACTCTTTATTTTATTTAAAAAATGTACAACAATACAGTTTATAAGTCACTTTGTGTTTTAATACACACACACTTAAATTACACGCTTTATACAGCACACTTTAATAATGTACAAGATTATACAGCCAAGGCAGTTAATATGTCTTTACTTAACGACGCTTCCAACCAGACTGACTCAATGGTGTTCTCACGGCCAATTTATATACACTGTATTGCCTACTAGATGTTTCTTGAGAGCTCTATTTCTTTCTACAATGTTAACGGACAATCTAGAGTTTTTGTAGGTAATGCCATTAGCATAAACACTTAGTGCTGCCAAACTAGCTTTTGATGATAGTGCCAGCACATAAACACTTAGTGCTGCCAAACTAGCTTTTGATGATAGTGCCAGCACATAAACACTTAGTGCTGCCAAGCTAGCTTTTGATGATAGTGCCAGCAGCATAAGCACTTAGTGCTGCCACACTTAAAAACAATGGTGAAAGCTTTTTATTCAATGTTGTATGTTTAGAACTATGTTAATAATTTTACAGCTATGTTAACTGCAGTTAACATAAACGGAAATGTCTGGAAGCATTGAGAAAGATTTAAACCGGCCGTTAAAACCGTTATATTTGAATTCAATTACAATTTCGTAACACTGCCCCCCGCTTAAGCCTGTTCGTCCCGAATAGGCACAGAATCACTTCTCCCATAGGTAGCTAGTTCTTCATTTTAAATCTCGGCCTCTTTTCTTTCCGTATTCTGTACACCACGCCGTTTAATTTATTAATCACCTTGTATGGTCCATCCCAATGGGTTTGTAGTTTGGGGAACATTTCTTTCTTACGTTGTGGGTTATATAACAGTACAAGCTGGCCTTCGTTAAATCCTTCAGAATTCGCTGCTCGATCGTATCTGGCTTTTATTTTGTCGCTGGTCATTTTCATTCGTCTGGGTACGAATTCATGAAGTTCGTTTAGGTCATCTTGCTCTTGGAAAGTGTTTTCATTATTTGTTGATGAGCACCTAACGAAGGTTTTTGCTGTTACAAGATCACTTGTTATTTCTCATGGTTCTATCACCCTCAAACTGTTGTCCTTACAATCTCCCTCCATACGAGCCCATACTAAAGTTTCTGACTGTGGTAGCTTCTGGTGCTCGACGGTAACTAGCTTTCTTACTTGAGTTCTATTCTCATATCCGACGTCAAGGGGTATCTTCACATTTCGCAAAATCATAACTTTTTGTCCCATATCCAAAGTAATGCCATGGCTAATCATGAAGTCAGCACCAATGATAACTTCGTCCACAATATCGGCAACAATGAATACATGATTGACGGTAACGTTGGCAATGGTTAATTTCACATTTACTTTGCCATAGACAGTGACCGGCTCCCCAGTAGCTGTGCGCAGACTTACCCCACATAATGGTTCAATTGTTTTCTTGACTAACTCTGGCCTGACGATAGACTGTGATGCCCCGGTGTCTACAGCAAAAACGTGCTTCTGACCGTTAATGTACCCCGTAGCAGTAAGATTGCTATTTTTCTGTTGCATTACGGATATGAAGATTGTGGGACCCTCCGATGTGGGATCTAGCTCTTGCCCCATAGTGCTAGCTCGTTTTAATTTTAAAGGTGATTCTTGTGATGATTGATGATTCAACTGCTGATTACTTCTTCGAGGCGAGGCAGATCTGGTTCGTTTTCTTGGTACTTTGCAGTTTCGCTGAATATGACCAGATTTACCGCAGTTATAACATTTTACTCTGACTTTACTTTGTTTCTCAATAAACGTCTTCAAAACCTTTTTTAATTCGTCGATTATATTTCTCTGATTGTCAGCTACAACTTCGACACCTCGCACACAACATATTTGGGGCTTTGAAATTATTTTCGCTGTTTCTTGTGCCAGTGCGAATGAGACGGTTTCAGTAAATGATGTTTTAGGTGTGGCACAAACCGCGTATTTTATTTCAGGATCGCGAATGCCATTAACAAATGCCTCTATCTTGAAATGGTCCAAAAACGGGCTGTTTTCCCCTGGATAAGAAAGCTGCATCAAACGTTCGATTTCAAACGCAAAGTCTTGAAGTGTCTCATTGGGCTTCTGCACTCTACCACGCAATTCCATTCGGTATAATTCCTTTTTATGTTCATCACCGTACTTACGTTGTAGCGCCTCCATTATGTCATTATAACTATTTTTGTTACATGCTGGCACGCTTTCAAGAACTACTGCTGCGTTTCCTTTTAAGGCCAATATCAACTCTATAGCTTTTTCTTCGTCATTCCACATGTTTCTAATGGCAATTGTATCAAACTGGAACTTAAACACATTAAATGGTGTGGTGCCATCAAAACTAGGGGCCTTTATTCTACTAGAGGATTCTGGTATAATTCGCATCTGTCCATCTTGGCATTGAAGATTATTAAACTTTACTTCTAGGTCTTGTAGTTTTTTATCAACACCTTTGGCTATTTCATTCTCTAAATCGGATAGCTTTTTATCAACGACTTTGGCTTGTAAATCTAGACAGTTCTCTAAGTCGGACACCTTTGTCTCAATGCTATCCACTCTGCTGTTTATAACTTCCGAAATTTGCTGAAGTTTTTCGTCTGTCGCTCTAGAAGTTTCTTGAAATTTCATTTCCATTATTTTATTTTCTTCTTTAACCTCAGCAAGAAGTTTCTCGTTATTTGCTTTAGAAGTTTCTTGAACTTCAGCTAGAAGTTTCTCGTTATTAGCTTTAGAAGTTTCTTGAACTTCAGCCAGAAGTTTCTCGTTATTAGCTTTAGAAGTTTCTTGAACTTCAGCCAGAAGTTTCTCGTTATTAGCTTTAGAAGTTTCGTTAGCTTCTTTAAATTGCTCCATCATAGCAGCAAACATTGTGGATAAATCCATGCTGCTTGTTGCACGGGTAGAAACTTCCATTTCTTCTTTATACTCGAATTCGTAAGTTCCGATGTCAATATTACGCCGCTTGAATTCATCTATCAGCCTCTTTTGTAATTCTGCTTTATTACCAGCTGTAGGTAACTCCAACTTATTCAACTCCCTCTTGAGTTGCTCCACTTTTAGCTCTTCAAACTTCATGACTGCTTATTATTTTGCAATCCCACTTCTGACACCAATTGTTACGTTTTTACCTTTTAAAAACGGTCGTTTATTTCCTTTAAATAAACTTGTACTTTGATTACAAAAATAACAGCAGTTCAGTAGTTTAAAAATTGTAACGACTCTTTATTTTATTTAAAAAATGTACAACAATACAGTTTATAAGTCACTTTGTGTTTTAATACACACACACTTAAATTACACGCTTTATACAGCACACTTTAATAATGTACAAGATTATACAGCCAAGGCAGTTAATATGTCTTTACTTAACGACGCTTCCAACCAGACTGACTCAATGGTGTTCTCACGGCCAATTTATATACACTGTATTGCCTACTAGATGTTTCTTGAGAGCTCTATTTCTTTCTACAATGTTAACGGACAATCTAGAGTTTTTGTAGGTAATGCCATTAGCATAAACACTTAGTGCTGCCAAACTAGCTTTTGATGATAGTGCCAGCACATAAACACTTAGTGCTGCCAAACTAGCTTTTGATGATAGTGCCAGCACATAAACACTTAGTGCTGCCAAGCTAGCTTTTGATGATAGTGCCAGCAGCATAAGCACTTAGTGCTGCCACACTTAAAAACAATGGTGAAAGCTTTTTATTCAATGTTGTATGTTTAGAACTATGTTAATAATTTTACAGCTATGTTAACTGCAGTTAACATAAACGGAAATGTCTGGAAGCATTGAGAAAGATTTAAACCGGCCGTTAAAACCGTTATATTTGAATTCAATTACAATTTCGTAACAATATGTTCTTAAGGTATTTTTTTAATTAAAAAGGATGAGTGGTGACTATATGACAACATGAAGCCGAAATATACATAATATTTATAAATAAAATACATTTCGGGGTATGTTGGATGTAACTGTAAGCGGTATCCTTCAAAAAAATACCAATAACTTTTGCTATAAAAGATTTAAAAAATTTTTTCTTCGGAATATTAGTTCAAGTTAATGTGATAATTACAACTCAAAATATTATGTTTCAAAAATGAAAAACATACCCCAGAAAGCGGTTGTAAACATAAGAGTTAAGAAAGCAGAAGAACGTAGGTTTTAAACTATATTAAAAGCTTTTATATATACATTTTTGCTCAAAATAATAGATAAACCTTATATGATGATACTAAAAGAAAAAGACTTCAACGAAAAGTATGGCAGATATATGTACATCAAATTGATTTACATATACATTTTCGAATTGAATACCAAACATTTTTGCTCATAATAAGGGAAAGATTTTCAAGCACCTCGTTTGAAAAATAAGCTTTTGCATAATTCACCAAAAATGCATTTTTTTCTTATCTTTGCATAAGTTTGCTATAATGAATACCAAAATTAGTTTTCTTAATAAAAACGCTTTTTCGCGATTTTTGGAGTTTGTTTAACTGATTAGTATAAATTATTTTGTAAATTTTTTTAAATAATATTAAATATGACTGCCATGCTCTGTTACGCATATTTTTAATATATTTCTTTATTTTTTTTTTTAATAAAAAATCGAAATCTATCAAAACTTTAAAGTTTAAAAAAGTATATTTATGCTTATTTGTAAAAGAAAATACACGCGAATACAGGTAGGGTTGTCTACTTGTATGTAAATTCTCCTTATAGATGATGACGAAGAAGGGGTTGTTGAAGATAAAAAGGGGGTTATCAATCTATAATGGGAATGAATTATAATTACTCTTTTGATAAGAGTAATTATAATTTAGGGGTTTTGGGAATAAAGAAAAATAGGGGGATTCAATTAGTGGTGTAGCTGGTTCTTATTACGACAATATCTTATTTTTTCTGTCAGGGAAAATTCTGAAGTGAGGTAAGTATTCTTGTGTTTTCGGTTCAACTTCAGTTCTTTATTACAAAAGATTTCTTAAATTTAGGTAACTTAAATTAAGGTAAGTATTAGGAGTAATTATTGTAGAGTATTTTAATTCTTTATGACGCAATGGCTTGATGATAGAATGCTAAGTGTAAGATGGTAAGATGCTGAGATGTTTCTTTTGAGGTTTCATTAAACCATTACCAGATTATTTTGTTCTTAGTAGCATATATTGAGAACAATTATCTTATATTAATTATCTTATCTTATAATTAATATAAAAATTATAGTTTAATTATAATTTAAGTGTCCAACTTGATTGGTCAACATGAATTAGTCCATTTTTTATTAATATTTCTGTGCATAATATCCCATTTTTTCGTGCTTCTTGAAGTGCATATTTTAATTTTTTTCGTGCATATTTAAAGACGCCTTGCTCATAATAATAGATATAGCTAATTTGTAATTTTTTATATTAAATCGAATTCTATTGCAGTTTTTTATTGCTTTTACATAATAGGGAAAGAATAATCGTATTTTGGTTGAAAATATTATAAATAAATAATATTTTGACATAGAAAATTGGAAGATACAATCATTGTATCAAATAGGAGAGGAAAATGGTTCAAACCATAGAAACTCGTGGGAAAAAAGAAACGTATTAGTTAAAAAGAACCGTATTAGAGAAAAGAAGATATTGTGTAAATTTCTTCCAGTAAGATAACTTCCAAGTATTTATAGGCTTATAAATAATAATAAAATATATTTATTTTAGGCAGCGATGGAGCAGAGTATAACAAGGTACCTATCTATAACTATATATATATATACCTATATATATATATATATATATATATATATATATATATATATATATATATACATTAGGGCGGGTCGATTTGTAGGGACAGAAAAAAATCGCCCAAGTGACAAGAAAAATCGAAAAAGAAAAACTTTGCCCAAGAAACCATACCACTAAATGAATTCTGATGATCCTTATTTTGACCCAAAAGTCAAAAGTTGAAAAATCCCACTTTGACCCATTTAAAGTGTCCTAATCGAGTCTAAAAGTATGACCGACCCCCACTAACTTTGGAGGGTCGAACTATCCATTGTAGTGGTACACCCACTGGAAAAATTCAAAATTTCAAAAAATCACCATTTTTGGCACTTTAAATGAAGCAATCAGCTAAATGACTATGTTGTTTTGGAGTTTATTTTTTTTAATACAACTTAATAATAGAAAAGAAACTAAAAAAAATTATTGTTTGAAATCTTTTTTGCTCTCAAGTCTGGGCAATTTCGCACTTCTCTCTGATGTCGTTGCCATAACAGCGTCTACATTTTCTTGTAAAACTCGATTGTGACGGAATGTTTAGATCATTAAACGGTGGATCATCTTGATTTAAATATTCTTTCCATGTATCGTACGGAATGATTCGCGTGAATGGTGGTTCAAATACGTTATTTATATCATTCAAATTGATCATTTCCGTGTAATTTGTGCAATGAAAGTTTATATCTTGTTTTTTATAAACTCAAAGTTCCGTTGGGTCTTCAACATGGGTTCGATAGCGTAGAATTTTCTTTATAGCACAGCCTCACTTTTCTTTGCTATCATCAAACAACATTGATAGCAAGATATTTTTCGAATGCGCACAATATGAATTATCTTTAATTACATGATTAGCAATACCGCGAGAACTTGAAAAATAATACAATACCGTACACGACAGAGCTATAATACTTGATATTAAAGTACATTGGCATATAACAATTAATTATAAATTCAACCAGAATCCGTAAATTTTCGGATGGATAATCCAGCGGCCTTGGTGAGCCAGCGAGAATGTAAAATTTTCCCTGGTTTGATGTTGCTAGATTCACCGAAACCACGCCGCTAGAAATTGCATGGGCAATGTCGTATAAGTACTTCGAATCGGTGGAAAATTTATTTTTTTCTGGAGCTGGGGGCATATTTTTCAATTAAAAACGGTTGACAATTATAATAAATGAATGATAGCAATTACTTACCGGAAGAATTTAACAAGTTTCGATTTGATTGCACAGTTTTCCGATTGCCGATCTTGGTCCAGTGCTGGTTGATTTATCCAAAGCTTGAAACAAATGCCGAAACGGAAGTTCGTTAAAGTGTAGAAGGCAAACGAACCAATGCAATGTTATTTTTAACAGCAATTCAAATCGTCGTGTAATTCCACCGTGTGGCCCAGTGTTTATTGGCTCACCATCAGTGTATATACCAATTAATGCATCCAGTGATATATTTTTATCGTTGAAAAATTCATTTAATTTTTTTGTTTTGCATTCAGCCGTTTCATGTTCCAGTCTTACGTAACCAATCAACTGAGAACTCGGTTCTCTCAAAATAACAAGATTTGGTTCTTTTACCATACTAGTATGATACTTCCCATCAATTTTATCTCTCGTTACAGTATTATCTTTTCAACCATCGAATGAAAACGCTAACAAATTGGTATCGTCTATCTATTTTCGAAGCACTTCTCGTCTGCATGTGTCTTTTTGCGAACTTTCGATTTATCCATGTCACACATCAAGGCAAAGTTAAAACAATCGTATCTTTGTGTGGATTGTGAACCATTGCTTCTATCCACATCTTCTTCAACCGATGGCGGTACTTATGTTGAATCATCGGGATGCATTGTTGGAATTGATGACATAACCGTTGCTATTTGCTCTTCATTTTCCATCACAAATGCATCGACTGTTAGTCTTCTCTGATTATGTTGAACTCGCATAAACTGTTTGAGGCGTTCTGGAACCAATCCGTATGTACATATAGATGCCTTCAAATCGCATTTACATTTTCCAATGTAAAATTTTTTTCCAGAGATTTTACAAACTCTGGAAATGGGTTATAATATCTTTGCTTGCCTTCGGCTTGATATTTGTTGAGCAATCTATTCAATTTAATCAATACACTATTTTTCGGCATTATTTCCAATCAACTTATTTGCTACTTGAGAAGTGAATGATTTATAGGAAAACTTTTTTTGATCTTTTTTAGCACGTTCGCTCAAGTAAAAATAATATCTCAAGATATCCAGCTCGGTTGGTAAATTAACATCAGTCAAATCAGAACACGCTCCGAAAAGAGTAATATCATGCTTGGATATATGACTCATTGGGTTTTCGATAGTTGTTGATGTTCTTGTTGCTTCATCTTGCGGTGTATAGGATGATGGATTCAGTTCGCTGAAAAAATAAAAACAATACTTAAAATTAAATATAGCTTAAACCAAAGACCATAATCAAGAGTTTTAAGAATTTTCTAGTTGGCATTCATCTTGGAAAAATATTCAAAACTCCAGCACAGCACAACAAAAGATGTCACAAAATATATTAAATATATATTTTGTATGTGTTGGAATGTTTAAAAAAATTTTTTTAATGTTAAATAGACAGGAATAAAGTAAACACGCGATCTTTCCTTTTTAAGGTCTTAAAACGAATTCATCTTTATTTATAAACTTAAACATAAAGTAACCTAAATTAAAATTATCTTATTACTAAACTCTGTCTACCTGCATTCCATGTGGTATGCATGTGTACTACACATTGTGTAGTATATACTTAAACTATTAATGGTTTCTTAATCTTAATTGTGGGAAATTCCTCTTAAATACGCTAATTGTAGGAAAATCCATGTGTGTTTTACACCTAACAACTCACCAGACACAATCTTACAAAATTGTAGGAAAATCCATGTGTGTTTCAAACAATAATTTTTATAGAGTCTTTCCTATTATTATTAAAAAGATAAACTCCAAAACAAAACAAACATAGCCATTTCGGTGATTGTTTCATTTAAAGGGCAAAAATGGGTCAAAGTGGGAATAAGGAACATCAGAATTCATTTTAAAGGTATGGTTCCTTGGGCAAAGTTTCTTATTTTGATCCCTAGAATACGATTTTCCTTGTCACTTGGGCAATTTTTAAATCGATCTGACCTAATATATATATATATATATATATATATATATCTGATCACTTTTTAAATGGATCTAACAATGTCCATCCGTCTGCCTGGACGGCTGGCTGTAAATGTAAACCTTGTGCATAAAGTACGGGTCGCAATTTTAAAGATAATTCAATAAAATTTGGCACGTGGGACTTTTATGATACAAGGACGAAGCCTGTTGAAATGTCTCCCCAGAATGGAGTTTAAACAAATTTAAACAAATGTCTTCAATATAAGAATATTTAAATAGAATTCGGTGCAAAGAAGTTCTGTAAAATAACAATCTTTGTACCAAAATTTATGAAGATCGGTCCAATATTGACGCTAGCTCCCTCTTCCCAAAATCACTTTAACATGCACAAATTCCATACGAATGTCAGTATCAAGTTAATATTCGACACAAATAAGTTTTATGTTAGTAAAAACAACATTGCCAAATTTTATGAGAATCGGTCCATAATTTACCATAGCTGCCATAAAAAGCCACTTCCAGTAATCGCCATAAAGTGTATAAAATTATCTAGATGTTAGTATCAACGCATTTTCAAAGCTTGCTTTATATGGAAGCTATATCTATTCCTCAACAATAGCATTTGTCTAATACAACTGCTAGTGAAATTTCCAATGAAAATATAAATTTTTCATACAACCCATGTTTAGCACCTTCCACTTCAGCTTTGGCTAAAACAATAACTTCCACAAATTCTTTGCCAAAATCGTCACTACTAGTCTTAAGTACAACAACAACAATATTAGAAACTGCTATAGTTTTTTCTTAAAAATAATATTGGTTGCCTCATAACATGTAGAGCGATTCTAGACTCCGGTTCACTCAATAAATTTTGTAAATAAATTACAACTTAAGCCCAAACGTTCAACAACAGTTGTACCTGGTATAGGTCAGTAAAGTTTTGCTTCTGGAAAAATTGTCAATGTTTTCATTTAACCTCGATCAACAAACACCTCAGACAGTCTGTCATCTATTGTTGTATCAGATATTGTAGATAAGCAGTCATCATTTTCAATAAATGTATCCAATTGGAACATTCCCGCCAGTATTCAGTTGGCAGACCCATTGTTTTTCAAATCGCAGCAAATAGACTTATTAATTGGTATAGATTTATTTTACGAATCATTGGGTAATAAAAAGTTCGAATTGAGCCATAATTGCCATTTTTTCATAAAACTGAATTTGGTTAGGTTGTTGCTGGTGCTGGAATACAACTCAAAAATAGAATAATTGTCTTATGAGTATTAGAACTAATGAAAATATTAATTATGAATATAATTTAAATGATTTTATTCGTCGTTTTTGGGAAGTTGAAAATAATATAGATGTAATTTCAAAGACTATAAAGGAAGAAATATAATGTGCGAATTTTGTGTTTAAAACAAGCAACCATATATTCAAATCTTTTTGATATTTTATTACAATTTCGTTTGTTTAATATAGCATTTACTGGGAATATATGTAAATGTATCTTGTGTTAAAGTTTTATATCCAGACAATTTTCTTCGATGTATCTTTTGGCGTGACAATGTAAATGATCCTATAAATATATACAAGTGAGACACAGTTACACATGGTACCAAATCTGTCTCATTTCTTGCAATTCATGAAATTCGTCAGCTAGTCCCACCAATTCCTTTTAGGTTCAAAAACTGTGCTTCGTGATTTTTACGTTGATGATATGATATTTGGAGGGGATTCTGAAGAAGAGGCGAACCAAATTCTAGAAAAAACAATATAAATGCTTAACAAAGGACATTTTAAAATTCGTAAGTTATGTTCTAATTTTCCAAAAATTTTCAGCAAAATTAATGACGAAGAAAGGAAAAATGTTAAATTTTTCAAGATGATAATAATGATATGGTAACCAAGTATTGAGTCATATGATTCGTCAAAGAAAGTTACCAAATAAATAGTATTATGGACTATTGCTAGATGTTATGATCCCCTTAGCCTCATAGGGCCTGTTAAGGCAAAGATTTTTGCCTTGCACGTCATTTCTAATTTACAAATTTTTAATGCTGATCGGATTCAAGAAGAATCATTAAATTATCAAGTATTTGTTTCAAATCGCATAAGTCGTATACAGCAATAAAAAATTTACCAGAAAAAAGAAAACAAGTTTTAATTTGTTCACAAACAGGATGCCTTGATATGTCACTTGATTGTAAATACATCGTAAAACATCGTTTACTCATACATATACACATTTGACTGTGTTGGTGTTTCATGCCGGCAAAGTTCGTTGATCAGAAGATATTGCTAATTCGTATGGTAATAGTAATAGCAATTATTCTGTAGAATATAACCGTTTGAGTCAAAGGAAACATATTTCATCATTAAGCTCATTAATATCTTTAAAACCTTTTATGAATAACTTAAGAGTAGACGGTCGACTCAAAATATCGGCACTGGGTTTTAATTCTCAACACCCAATAATTATACCAAAACAACATCCATTAACGGACTCACTTTTATCATATTTTCTTCAAAGGAACTTACATGCTGGTTCACAAGCGCTATTGGCAACCATAATATTGCAGTATTGTCCATTGGGCAATTTTCCGAATGATAGGGTTCAAGCTCATCGTGCCTTTTTAGTGACCGGTGTTGACTATTGTGGCCCGTTATATTGTCGGTCAGAGATTCGTTCAAGAGTTCCAATAAAGTGTTATATAAGATTTTTCATTTGCTTCAGCACAAAGGCTGTGCACTTGGAACTTGTTAAGGATTTGTCAATTCAAGGTTTTTTGGCAGCGCTTAAATGATTTATCAGCATTCGAGGTAGGTCAAAAAAATATTTGGTTTGATAATGCCACAAATTTTGTTGACTTGAAAAATGAGTCGCAAGAACTTCTAAGCCAGCTACACCTAAAGGCTGTACATGAACAATGTTACTAAATCCTCTAGTAGACTGAAAGTTTATGCCACCAAGGTCGCCTCACTTTGGGTCTTTTGGAAGGCTTCAATCAATGTCGCAAAACTTCCTCTTCGCACTATTGGTCAATCGGTTTTAGATTTCGATGAGCTTCGCACACTAATATGTCAGGTATCAGCAATTATGAACTCACGTCCACTTTGTCCACTTTCAGAAAACGCAGATGATTTAGATGTACTAACTCCGCCACACTTTTTCGTTGGAGCTCCGCTAACTTTAGTTATAGAACCAGATTTTTCGATGTTAAACATTCATTGTCTGGATCGTTGACAAAAAGTTTGTTACATGCATCAGCTATTCTGGAAAAAATGGAGCACAAAGTATATAACAATTTTTCAGTAACGTACCAAATGACAGATTTCTTCAAATAATATAGCGATTGGAACCATGGTAGTCCTAAAAGAAGAAAATCAACCTCCTCTAAAGCGGCACATGGGTCGCATATTAGAAACACCCAGCAAAAACTTTTTGGGTCTCGGTAATGGCAACTACTTATTAAAGTAGTTTCTTGGTAATGATTGTTTGCCTACTCTATATTATATAAATAAGTACTCAGTAGTATAATAGCACAACATTATTGCAATCACGTAGATTGGGTGTACTGAGTAAGACGTTAGTCATTAAAAATGTATGGTTAATTTGTACCCAAGTTCAAACCTCACTGACGATTTTTTTTTAATTTTTATTTTCGTTTAAGTATATGCTTTTGAGTACCCCTAGATTCTAAAAATAACTACATGAATTTGTGGACAACTCGAACAATAATTACTAGTTATTCAGGCAAAAAATAAGTAGTTTATTATTTTTCCCAATTACACCTGCTAGCTTGCTAGGAAAGCAAAGTTTTTGTGGGCAATTAAAGGTCAAGATGGAGTTGTGAGAGTAGCTGTAATTAAAACAAGCAGTGGTATTGTTTGACGTGCGGTATGCAAAATATGTGTTTTACTTAATAATGACATAGAATCCATATGGAATTCAAAGGAGAGATATCAATATTATTTACTACTTGTAATTTTTCTTAGTGTATCTATCATCTGTTTATTTTAATTTTATTATCGTTAAACTTACAGATTTTTTGGTTTGTAGACTTAAGTTTAACGGTTTTAAAACTTTTTATTTTTATATATATATATATACAATGATCAAAAATCATCATAATTTTTTATTTTGTCATTTTTAGTTACATTTGTACATAAGTATAACCATTACTTTTGAAAATGGTCACATCAATACATGCAGTATTTCATTTAGAATAAATTTCATTTTCCTGTTATGCAAAATTGTTATTGCAACGTGGTTTTATTTTAATACAAATCTATATATATAAAAGAAAGTGATGTTAGTTACTATTGTTATAACTCAAGAACGACTAGACCGATTTTGATGATTCTCACCAATTCGGACCGATCACCGGCCAGAAAAGGATAATACGAAAAAAAATTCGCGAAAAATCCGCGATAAAAAAAACTCTTTTTTGTCATAATTTCTTTGCCTTATTAATCATTAAAAATATTTTTTTTAATACAAATTATAACAATTACTGTTTCTGTTTCTATCAAAACGCTTACTTTTTTGTGCAATTTGTTTTCTGGTGGTGGTGTAGAATTCTATTTCCAAACGGTAAGTTCCAAGTAAAGCTCATCATTTAGTGAGGTTGTGATATTTAAAACCATTTGTTGTGTTTTTGGCATTCGTTATTAAGTGTTATTCACAATGCCGCGACCCCGGAGATCTAATATTTCGCGTCGAACACGTAATGCAAGTACTTATCGTAATATCGTCAATCAATTGAATATATATGAACGAGAAATCGCACGAGAACAACCCCGTATTAGTTTGGCCCGACTTCGTACATCACAAACGCAGGAAGAAAGGCAGGCGAGAAATGAAACGGCTCGGTTAGCAATGAGAAATCGTCGAGCAAATGTAGCAATTCAACAACTTTAAAATTTTTAATCAACGCATAAGAAGAATTGCTTCAAGTTCTGATTTGAATCAAGCAGCGTTCCATTACAACTGCAATTTCGACTACAGCTCTCATCATTCCGTTCAAAAAAAAAAGACATTGTCTATCCGCTAACCTTAAGATGAAGTAATAAATAAATATAAATTCAAATTTGCCTTAAATACATGCGTATATTTTTTGATTGAGCCCACATCTACATCATATTTAAATTCTTCTGTAAAAAACACTTTATAATAGGTATTCCTTAGATTTTTATTTAAAGGTCGTAAATTTCGTTAAAATATCAATTTAAATCGTTCAGTAATACAACACTAATGTTTGCTTAGGGCCAGCAACGCGGCTCGGGTCATCGTTCAGTAATACAACACTAATGTTTGCTTAGGGCCAGCAACGCGGCTCGGGTCAGCTTCTACATCATATTTAAATTCTTCTGTAAAAAACACTTTATAATAGGTATTCCTTAGATTTTTATTTAAAGGTCGTAAATTTCGTTAAAATATCAATTTAAATCGTTCAGTAATACAACACTAATGTTTGCTTAGGGCCAGCAACGCGGCTCGGGTCAGCTAGTTTGAAATAATTTGAAAACAAATATCGCAAAATATATAAACTATAGACTTCATTTACACATTAAGTTTCTTCCATCTTCATAGGTTCATACGATTAATTTTTAGCAGTTTCTCTGCCGAATAATCTTCCAAATATCACATTTCCAAACTTTTTACTTTCTGTTTTGGAAAATTTAAGACCATGTTAGATATAGATATCCATCGATGTTTAACATCAATTGGTAGTCTTTCTTGATGTAAAACATAAGACTTCAACGTTTTCTGTTTATGATTGATTCCGAAATCTTTAAAGCTACTCGTATATTCACATTTGGCAAATCTTTGATCAAAATTGCGTGACCACTACTTTTATAAAAATTTTGTTTACCGTTGTTTGATCTTGCAAATGTTTGTAAGAGAAAACAGCGTCAAACACAATTCGATAAAATTTCAGCTATGATTAATGGTAAGTAAAAAATCGTTTTCCACTAAAAAAGAAAAATTAGCAATTATTTTATATAGGGCTTACGTCCTTTTGGTCAAATATTTGAGTAGTCTGAACGTACCTTAATTCTAACAACAAATTACTAAATAACAAATGTTAGAAGCAGTTGCTTTTATTTTTAATTGTCCAAGTCCGAAATTTAAATGTTGAATTGATTTGTTTTTTAGAATTATAACTTCTTGTAACGTCTATATATTTATATATATTGAAAAGCAACCTTTAATATCACTTTTCTTTTCAGAATAAAAATTTTCAATATAATTCTATATTTAATTGTTTAAAAAAATAAATAAAATAAAATATAAATATATCTATATTTATGTATACAAATAGTTAAAAATATGATTAAAAGATGTGTAATATTAAAAAAGAAAATAATTTACTTTGTTTCAATATTCGACATCAAAATATTCGAAAAGTCGCACTTTTAAATTCTTCCAGCAATTATTGGTATCAAATTGTTCGAATTTTTCGAACGAACATTATTCGAATGGATAGCCTAGTAAATTGAAATTTTCACTTTTATTTTCAATATTCCCAAAACTGTAAACGGTTTAAAATAGCATCTGTTGCAGCAACTGTTTTAAAAGAATATGACACATATTGCTTCAGTATGTGTTTTTGGTAATTTTCAACCAAGGTAATTATTAATTTTAAAAACTAGTTTTTTTTTTCAAAAATGGAAAATATGTATTCATTAAAGAATAAATGTTTGTGGACTATGTTTATCTAGTTTTATAAAAATTTATTGCAGAAAGTAACATTTGTGATTGCATATTTAAAGTGTTATACTCTATAGTTTTATGGATTTCAACTTTTGAGATTCGAACCGATTCAGACCAATTTTTGTTTCGTTTTTTAGCTTTGTTTATTGTTGTTGTGAAATGTTCAAAATGATCTGCACGTTCTTGCCCGTTTATTTGTTAATGCACTTGTTATACAAGGTGGATGTTCCCAAACGCATAGTGAAAAATATTATAGAGTTTCGCAGCTAAAATGGCATTTGGAAATTTGTGATTTCTTCTATGAAATTTATATTGGTGTAAAGCTGAGAAAACGTACTTTAATAAAATGAACACCTTTTAAAATAAGTTTACAGGAGGCACTCTAAAATAATGTGTGAATTTCGGTATTTTGAAAATGACGGGTTTTTACATTTCATTACTAATTAATTATTTAGATTATCTAAAACCTTATAATATGTTAACGTTTGCAAAGTATATGGACTATTATCAAAAATTTTTAAACTAGCTGAAACTGATTTCAATTCTTAATAAGTTTTGTAGTAATAATATTTGAAACAAACGGGTTACAGATCTGAACTCACAAGATGTTACGATTTTTCTTTTTTTCAATCTAAGAATTTTCTAAATATAAATGTTATTTTTGCAAGATGTAATACTTAAAATATTTCATTGTGCATTAAATTCACGATCATTGCTGCGGATTCCTTCCCTTTTTATTTTTAACTTTCAAGATCAAGGTTAAATAGTTTTTGTTTCAATCATATGCACATAAATGTTTCATTTCTTTAGTTTCAAGTTCAAGGCTAAACACTTCTCATTTCTATTTTACGCAACTTCATTAAAATGTAATTTAAATATATAATGAAACATACGCTCTTTGTTTCATTGGTCATTGTAATAAGCTAACACTCTTTAATGTCATTGTCTCTTTAATTTGATTGCATCATTCTCCTCCTACAAGTTCGATGAGTGTTGATCACTTTTTTTTATTTTTTTTTTTACTTGCGCAAAAAGAAATGGGGAAAAGATAAAGAACATATTACTCTCTTTGCTTTTAGTTACTATTATACGTCAGGGACGGAAAGTTTATCGATCGTATTAATTTGGATATAGGAACAATATTAATTTATATGAAATCTATTAATCATAAATAACAAAAGTTTAATTTTTAAAGCTTTAAACAAAAAAAAAAAAAAAAAAAAAAAAAAGTACCATACATTAACATTCTCCACTAATGTTGTACAAAATTCAACATTGATATTTGATGCTGTTCTTTTTCTTTAATCTAAATTGCTAATATGAAGAAAATAGAAATATTTTTGTTTCACTTAGACTACTGAATACTTAATGAATGTTTCAATTCGAACATATCCCTATAATATTGATTTTTCCTTACTTTTATTGGAAATATGATACGGTGACTTTTCATTTTGGTAACTAAATCATTGTGAAAGGAAAGCTTGTTGAATAAAGATCAAAAGTGAAATTAATTGGTGTGTATAAAATACTTAGTGAAAGAACAATATTAAAATATAAACAGGTACAAGTTATAAATAAGTGTGATTTTTCTGGCTAGGATTAATCAAATAAAGATCGTATGTATTAAATTTCCGCCTTGTTTCTTTTTTTTGAGGTAAGAAATAGATCATAACAGATTTATAAAAAAATTAATAGCCTACATTCCTACTCCTAGGCAACGAATTATTTTTTTTACTAGACGCCATTTTCTAGCATATTGAACTTATTTCAATTGGGACAAATTGCATCCAAATAGAAGCTATATTATAAAGGATTATTTGCGTCGAAAATTTTGCGTCATCTAACATAAACTTCTGGAAGGTGATCCTAGTAAAATATCGTCAATATACGCGTGGTTACTTCTTGAAAGTTGTACGTGGTAATTTCCAGTCCATGTGGGAAAACCACGCTACATTTATGTGAAACAGAAAACCAAATTGTCATTGTTAATTGTAACCCCGTTGAATATTAACCGTTACCTACAGTAAATTCTAGAAATTAACAATAAGTACATATTTTTGTATGGTTATGTAATAATAAACCCCTGCTAAATTTTCGTGAAGAAAAAAAATTACGTTGCAATTTTAACAGTGTAAAATTGAGACGTTATCGTTAATTGTGGAAAGTGACCACGGTAAATTTGTTTAAACCGCACGTGATTTTTTTTTTAACGTATATATATATCTAATCTAATTAAAAATTTTTTTTTATGAAAATGTATTGAAATCAAAGAACTGAAACCAATAGAAAAGGAAATTTTAAAATGTTGTAAACCAAAATTATAAAATAATCTACAAATCTATGAACTACGTAAATTGAAAAAAAAACTGATTTTCATAAAATTATAAACAAATTATTAGAATTCCAAATTGTAAATAATTTAAGTTAATCCAATGCTTTGAAAAAAATATGAAATTAAAATTTTTCAAACGTTAAATACATTAAATTTAGGAAACATAATCCAAAATTAATCATAAATTAATCAAAATTTAAATTTAATCGTAAAACTATTAAGAATTTAACTCATTATTGAATGTTTAATTAATTATATAAAATTTTAACTGATAAATTTTGAAAGGAATAATTAATGAAATTTAAATAGAAAAGAAAATTTTACAAACGTAAATGAATTGAATGCTATAAAAAAAAATTTTAATTGAAAAAATTGTAATTGAAGAAATCAGTTAATAATTCCAACTAATTTGAACAAAATAAAAAAAAAAATATATAATTGGAAAACACAATTAATCAAAATGAATTCCTATGTACAAAATATCGATGTAATTTAAGTAAAAATTTCAAATGAAGTAAAATGAATTTCAAATTACTTTGTTTAAAACAACTGAAAATTTAAAACTAAGTGTTACTTTTGTAATTATAATTTTATTTTGTAATGATATCTAATATTTAATTATTTTCAAAAGAATCATTATTTAGAATCAACCAAGATATCGTCATGCAGTTATTGCTCGGCCCATCAATGAGCATCGTATATGACCTGATATGAGAATATATTAAACATCGCATGTACAAATGAACTAATGATTTGTGAGTAAAACTCTACATTTTTTTTTTTCTTAATTTTTGTATATTTTTTTTTTTTTTTTTTGATATTACTTATAATTATTATTTTATTATATTCGTCTAAAGTCTGTCCGTTATCTATATGATTTCCTTATAAAGAATGTCCGATTAATTATTTCAAAATTTGAATATTTATATATGATAGTTGTGTATGAAATATTTTTATATAAATCTTGAAATGCAGCAAATAAATTCTAATAATATATACATTTTTTTAATTTAAAATAACAATAAAATGCAACTTTAAATAATTCAATTTAAGGGGAATGATGGCCATGGCTAACTATGTAGTGTTGTAAGCCGTGAGATTTAGGGACAGGTGTTGAAGTTTGGGTATTTCCCTGTCAAGGCGCCTAACATTATGTCAGTGGGTGGGAATAATTGTACCCTGGATGGTACTACAACTTACCATTCCTAGTTTTTATAACGAAATATATAAAGTTTGAAGTCAGATAATTCTTTTTTACTATTGGTACTTAAAGGCATGTACATTATTTTATATGATTACGCGCAAAGAATATATGGGTTGAGAACCAACTGTACCTTAAATATAGCTAGCGGGGAAACGATTTACATGCCTCTTGATCACATATTTTCTTTTTAAATTTCGGCCTAAAATTTAACTCTAAAATTGAGAAACATTTTTTTTTATTCATGTGAAGCTGCCGCGTAACATATATGGCGCCCAACGTAAAGGCTGATCATTATTGGACAGCTTAATTAAAAGCTTATTTAACAACTTATAAATTTTTTTTGTTTGTTTTAGAAATTTTCGGCCTTTCAATACAAAGGATTTAGCGATTGAAGTTAATTATTTTGTTTACATAGTATCCTATTTAAGTCTTAGAATCTTAACGAAATATCTGGTTTCAGGATCTAATAGCGATTTTGAAAACTCTGTGATTAGTATTTAACTTCATGAGACGTTTTTTAATTCCTCCAGAGTCCTATTGCTGAAGTTTGATTATTGGTTTTAGTTGCATTGAGGCAGAGCGTCGTTACATGTTAAAGAAATAATATTCGAGTCCATACTAAAATTGTTTTGTATAACGGTTTTTATGTTGCAGAATACTAAATTTGACAAAGTATGCTAATTTTCTTTTTTGAAAAGTCGAAAAGCAAAATATTAATGTCACGTTCTTTATTGACTACTTTAGTTTATATGGCTTGTTATTCCCCTAATATTATATATTATTTTGGAATACTTTGAAAAAAAAAAATTATACAACTCTCAATATAATTTTGTTTTTTTTTCAGTTAGTTTACATATTTTTTTTAATACAAATTCGATTTTATTTTTGCGATTTCGTTTTTTTTTATTTATTTATTATTAAATATATATTTTTATGATTTTTTTTTCTTTAAACTTTGAAAAAAACATTTTCAAATATTTATTATTTAACAATTATTATAATAGTTCATTAAATAGAGGAGGAGGTTCTTCGGCTTCGCGTAATAATATTTTAATTGATCTTCAGGACACTCCAAAGCCTAGAGTTATTCATTCACCAGCTGGTAGGTCTGTAATACCACCACAGGTAGAAAGAGCTCAGAGCTCAGCTAGTTTAGCTACTTCCAACCTCTTTCAGGACATAGTCGTTATGGACAATCAAAATTCTGGTTCACAACCACAATTGGTTACAGCCTCTGAGGAAATCCCTCCCAGATCTTATTTAAACACAAACGTTGACCCATTTACACATCATTTTTCTTCAACTAATAGTGCTCCGTTAGTCCCTAATACAAATAATTTAAACCCTAATAATGCAAGTGCGTTTGATTCCTTAATATTGTTGATGGAACAAACGATGAGGAACACTCAAGAGGAATTTCGAAGGGAGTTAACCTCAATTAGGGAAAGCATATCTCAAATTGGCAGCGCACCAACCGTGACTGCAACTAGACAACCAGAAATGTTACCACATTTTTCAACTTTAAATACTCCAAACTCAAACCGATCATCTGATCAAAGTAAAACACACGATACAAATGTTAAATTGGAGAAGTGGAAAATATCGTATGACGGCTCGGGTTCCGTTTCTGATTTTCTTTTTAAGGTTGAGACCCTTTGTGCGCGTTCTAAATGTTCTGATGAACATTTGATGTCCAATTTTCATTTACTTTTAGAGGGTCGTGCGGAACAGTCGTACTGGCTCTTTACGAGGCAGAATCGTAACATTAATATCTCGGCTTTACGCAATGTCTTAAATAAAGAATTTGGACATTCGGAGTCAGACCACGAGGTCTTGTTAAAAATTTCCCTGCGCAGGCAGCAATTTAAGGAAACCTATGACGATTTCCACTCTTCGGTCATGGTTATGAATTTAAGACTCCAAAGTCCACTACCTGACATAACACTTATAGATATTATGAAAAGGAATTTAAATCCGAACTTAAGGTTTTACTATTTAATTCTGAACCTCGCGATATGAATAATTTTCGAGATATTGCCAGGAAGGCAGAGAAAGTTTTGCGAGATACAAAATTCCCTGCTCCTAACATAGGAATATCTCAAATATAAGTGAAATCGATAGTACTACCCAAGAAGTCGATGACACCGAAGTTATTGATCCTCAAATTGAGGCAATACAATTGCCAAATAGGAAAGTAAAATTCGATTACTCAGGCATTCAGTGCTGGAACTGCTCTAAGTATGGACATTCATACATATACTTTTCCGAGGAAATCAAGAAACCGTTTTGTTTTAAATGTGGACAAAAGGGTGTTCTAACTCTTAAATGCTCAAACAAACATGGATTCCAGGGAAATCGGAAAGTGGGCGATCTGGCTACCGGGGACATTCGTCCACTTCCTCAAACCCGGAATTTGAATTAACTTACAATAATGATAAAAACATTTTTTGCGTTGGAGATTTAAATACAATAAACAAAAATTCTTTTAGGGAAAACTTTACTCAAACCTCAGACATTCACTCACATATTTATGAGAAGCAATTAAGTAAAGATTTTGAAAAAAATAGTTTTACTATGGATAAATCAACACAAACTGTTAACTTCTGTCCACTTGTAGATATTATAAATAGTCCTGTAATAACCAAACATAAGACCAGGAAACCAAGTTGTAGTATAATGAAGTGTAGAATTCGATTTAAGAAACGGAAGAATCTGCGTAAACTTTTAGAATCAACAATAATTAATGGATCTGATGACAGACCATTCGCGAAAGTAAAAGTATTGGACGAAACTTTAGTTGGATTACTCGATTCAGGTGCCAATGTATTAATACTAGGCAAAGACTGCTTAGCATTTTTAGACAAAATTGAACTTACTTATATACCAATTGCTTCATCAGTTCGTACTGCAAACGGTTCTAAACAAAATGTTATAGGTTTCTGCATTTTGCCTATAGTTTTCAAAGGCGTAACAAAACACTTAACATTTTATTTAGTTCCTTCACTTAGTCAATTCGCTTATTTTGGTATAAATTTTTGGTGAGATTTTGGGCTGGCTCCGGACATAATCTCTCCTAATTATAATAATGTATCGGAAATCTCATCCGAATCAAGTTTGAACCAAAATTTTCATGAACTTACACCGGAACAAAAACTGATTTTAGAGAAAACTATTTTAGAATTTCCTTCGTACGAAAAACTGGGTCTGGGAAGTACAGATGTATTGCAACACAATATTGATACTGATGATGCAGTACCAATCAAGTGCAAGCACTATCCTTTGTCTCCACCAAGACAGGAAGAGGCTTATCAGGAGATTGAACGATTACTAAAACTAGGGGTAATCGAAGAGTCAAATTCTCCATGGTGCTCCCCAGCGGTATTGGTCAGGAAACCCGGGAAAGTACGGCTGTGCATTGACTCTAGGAAACTAAATGAGGTAACTAAGAAAGATTCTTACCCATTGCCCCATATAAACGGTCTGCTAAGTAGACTTAAAGACACGTTCTACATTAGTGGAATTGACCTAAAAGATGCTTTTCTACAGATTAAATTGACCGAATCCTCCAAGGAAAAGACCGCCTTTGCGATACCCGGGAAACCGTTGTATCATTACAAATACATGCCTTTCGGATTATGTAATGGTCCCCAGACCATGAGTCGTCTCATGGACAAAGTAATTCCTTCGCGTTTACGTGATAATGTATGAGTGGTCGTTTAGCTAGATGGAGCCTTAAACTCCAGCGGTACACATTCGGAATTGAACATAGGAAAGGATAATTGAATATTGTACCCGATTGCCTCTCTAGAATGGATGTAGATGACCTTGCTATAGCCAATTTGCCCTTTGATATAGATCCATTATCGCCAGAATTTGAAGAAGAAGAGCACCAACAACTCAGAAATAATATCACAGAAAACAAGGACTCATTGCCAGATCTATACGTAGCGGGAAACTCAGTTTCGACTTGGAACAGAGGACGAGGAAGGAAGCCTTTGTCGTTTATGGGTTCCAACTTCCCTAGTACAATTTGGAATAAAATTTGCTCACGATTCTGGACTTTCATGTCATGGAGGGTTATCGAAAACATTGTCAAGAGTTCGCCAAAAATACTTTTGGCGGACAATGGTTAAGGATGTTAAGGCTTATGTGGACAAGTGTGATGTTTGTAAAAGCGTAAAATCCTCAAATAAAATTTCCAGACCTCAAATGGGAAACCAAGTGATTACAAACAGACCATTTGAGAGGGTATATTGTGATTTCTTAGGTCCTTATCCATTTACCAAAACAAATAATTCAATAATATTTATCTGTCTTGACCACCTGACAAAATTTGTTTTTCTAAAACCTTTAAAGGCAGCTACTACATTGAAAGTGA
The DNA here is from genome assembly GCA_932274085.1 of Protocalliphora azurea. Classification (NCBI taxonomy): domain Eukaryota; kingdom Metazoa; phylum Arthropoda; class Insecta; order Diptera; family Calliphoridae; genus Protocalliphora; species Protocalliphora azurea. The sequence goes on along the minus strand of OW026519.1, from coordinate 99,348,205 downwards.
TTGCGTTCTTCCAGTCAGAACTTTTCCCAACATTTGGAGTTCCTAGGTATATACATAGCGATAATGCTGCAGTTTCTGTCGAAAGAAATTAAAGATTTTTATAAATTATACGATATATCTCACATTACAACAGGGTTTTATGCACCGCATTCAAATGCATCTGAGCGTGCCAACCGCGAGATAATAACGAAAATTAGATATTTTTTACAGGATCATAAAGAACATAAAGATTGGGATAAGTATATTCCCCAAATTTTATCGATATTGAGAAGCGACTATCACACCGCTATAAAATGTTCTCCATATTATGCAACATTTGGCCAAAATATGGTTCAACATGGTTCGACATATAAAATCCTAGACAAAATTGGATGTATAGCTGGCGAAGACGTAAGTGTGTTAAATAACATTGACAAATTTACAAAAGTAAGAGAAAATATTCGTGAAAACTTGAAAACGGCGCACGATAAGGCCACCAAAACTTATAATAATAAAACTTTAGAAAAGGTCAAATTATATTTAGAAAGAATCACGTATTGAGCAATATGTCAAAACATATAAACAAAAAATTTTTGCCCCAATATTTGAAATGTATAGTGAAGGAAAAAATTGGGAACAACCTTTACGACCTCGAAGACCTAAATGGGAAATATATCGGGAAATATCACGCCTCAGATCTTAAATCATGAATTATGTCCGGCTACTCTGAAGATAAAAAAAGGAGAAAAAAATTGTTTCTCTTTTCTATATTTAAAATAAAAAAATCCTTATATATATAAGAAAAGTATGGTCAATCAATGATCAAAATTTCCAAAATTTTAAAGAAATCTAACAAGAAAAGAAAAATAATTTCCTGTTCGAAGCCTTAATTTAAAAAATTTTCTGTTCGAGCAGGTTTGTTACGATTTTTCTTTTTTTCAATTTAAGAATTTTCTAAATATAAATGTCATTTTTGCAAGATGTAATAATTAAAATATTTCCTTGCGCATTAAATTCACGATCATTGCTGCGGATTCCCTCCCTTTTTATTTTTAACTTTCAAGATCAAGGTTAAATAGTTTTTGTTTCAATCATATGCACATAAATGTTTCATTTCTTTAGTTTCAAGTTCAAGGCTAAACACTTCTCATTTCTATTTTACGCAACTTCATTAAAATGTAATTTAAATATATAATGAAACATACGCTCTTTGTTTCATTGGTCATTGTAATAAGCTAACACTCTTTAATGTCATTGTCTCTTTAATTTGATTGCATCATTCTCCTCCTACAAGTTCGATGAGTGTTGATCACTTTTTTTTATTTTTTTTTTTACTTGCGCAAAAAGAAATGGGGAAAAGATAAAGAACATATTACTCTCTTTGCTTTTAGTTACTATTATACGTCAGGGACGGAAAGTTTATCGATCGTATTAATTTGGATATAGGAACAATATTAATTTATATGAAATCTATTAATCATAAATAACAAAAGTTTAATTTTTAAAGCTTTAAACAAAAAAAAAAAAAAAAAAAAAAAAAAAAAAGTACCATACATTAACATTCTCCACTAATGTTGTACAAAATTCAACATTGATATTTGATGCTGTTCTTTTTCTTTAATCTAAATTGCTAATATGAAGAAAATAGAAATATTTTTGTTTCACTTAGACTACTGAATACTTAATGAATGTTTCAATTCGAACATATCCCTATAATATTGATTTTTCCTTACTTTTATTGGAAATATGATACGGTGACTTTTCATTTTGGTAACTAAATCATTGTGAAAGGAAAGCTTGTTGAATAAAGATCAAAAGTGAAATTAATTGGTGTGTATAAAATACTTAGTGAAAGAACAATATTAAAATATAAACAGGTACAAGTTATAAATAAGTGTGATTTTTCTGGCTAGGATTAATCAAATAAAGATCGTATGTATTAAATTTCCGCCTTGTTTCTTTTTTTTTGAGGTAAGAAATAGATCGTAACAGATTTATAAAAAAATTAATAGCCTACATTCCTACTCCTAGGCAACGAATTATTTTTTTTACTAGACGCCATTTTCTAGCATATTGAACTTATTTCAATTGGGACAAATTGCATCCAAATAGAAGCTATATTATAAAGGATTATTTGCGTCGAAAATTTTGCGTCATCTAACATAAACTTCTGGAAGGTGATCCTAGTAAAATATCGTCAATATACGCGTGGTTACTTCTTGAAAGTTGTACGTGGTAATTTCCAGTCCATGTGGGAAAACCACGCTACATTTATGTGAAACAGAAAACCAAATTGTCATTGTTAATTGTAACCCCGTTGAATATTAACCGTTACCTACAGTAAATTCTAGAAATTAACAATAAGTACATATTTTTGTATGGTTATGTAATAATAAACCCCTGCTAAATTTTCGTGAAGAAAAAAAATTACGTTGCAATTTTAACAGTGTAAAATTGAGACGTTATCGTTAATTGTGGAAAGTGACCACGGTAAATTTGTTTAAACCGCACGTGATTTTTTTTTTTAACGTATATATATATATCTAATCTAATTAAAAAATTTTTTTTATGAAAATGTATTGAAATCAAAGAACTGAAACCAATAGAAAAGGAAATTTTAAAATGTTGTAAACCAAAATTATAAAATAATCTACAAATCTATGAACTACGTAAATTGAAAAAAAACTGATTTTCATAAAATTATAAACAAATTATTAGAATTCCAAATTGTAAATAATTTAAGTTAATCCAATGCTTTGAAAAAAATATGAAATTAAAATTTTTCAAACGTTAAATACATTAAATTTAGGAAACATAATCCAAAATTAATCATAAATTAATCAAAATTTAAATTTAATCGTAAAACTATTAAGAATTTAACTCATTATTGAATGTTTAATTAATTATATAAAATTTTAACTGATAAATTTTGAAAGGAATAATTAATGAAATTTAAATAGAAAAGAAAATTTTACAAACGTAAATGAATTGAATGCGATAAAAAAAAATTTTAATTGAAAAAATTGTAATTGAAGAAATCAGTTAATAATTCCAACTAATTTGAACAAAATAAAAAAAAAAAAAATATATAATTGGAAAACACAATTAATCAAAATGAATTCCTATGTACAAAATATCGATGTAATTTAAGTAAAAATTTCAAATGAAGTAAAATGAATTTCAAATTACTTTGTTTAAAACAACTGAAAATTTGAAACTAAGTGTTACTTTTGTAATTATAATTTTATTTTGTAATGATATCTAATATTTAATTATTTTCAAAAGAATCATTATTTAGCATCAACCAAGATATCGTCATGCAGTTATTGCTCGGCCCATCAATGTGCATCGTATATGACCTGATATGAGAATATATTAAACATCGCATGTACAAATGAACTAATGATTTGTGAGTAAAACTCTACATTTTTTTTTCTTAATTTTTGTATATTTTTTTTTTTTTTGATATTACTTATAATTATTATTTTATTATATTCGTCTAAAGTCTGTCCGTTATCTATATGATTTCCTTATAAAGAATGTCCGATTAATTATTTCAAAATTTGAATATTTATATATGATAGTTGTGTATGAAATATTTTTATATAAATCTTGAAATGCAGCAAATAAATTCTAATAATATATATATTTTTTTAATTTAAAATAACAATAAAATGCAACTTTAAATAATTCAATTTAAGGGGAATGATGGCCATGGCTAACTATGTAGTGTTGTAAGCCGTGAGATTTAGGGACAGGTGTTGAAGTTTGGGTATTTCCCTGTCAAGGCGCCTAACATTATGTCAGTGGGTGGGAATAATTGTACCCTGGATGGTACTACAACTTACCATTCCTAGTTTTTATAACGAAATATATAAAGTTTGAAGTCAGATAATTCTTTTTTACTATTGGTACTTAAAGGCATGTACATTATTTTATATGATTACGCGCAAAGAATATATGGGTTGAGAACCAACTGTACCTTAAATATAGCTAGCGGGGAAACGATTTACATGCCTCTTGATCACATATTTTCTTTTTAAATTTAACTCTAAAATTGAGAAACAATTTTTTTTTATTCATGTGAAGCTGCCGCGTAACAAAGACTTGAAGCTAATAGAGTGCAAAATTTTAACATCTAAGATTCATTTTATAATAATGATTTTTATTCAAAGCTCAAAAACTTAGAAAAAGGGGTTAAAATTACTTAAATTTTTCCTCCAATCTCCATACTTTCTCTCACCCGTTTATACTTTTTGATCTCATTCAATCTTATATAAACTAATAGGACTTTGTGGATAAATTCTACATCTTCTTTCTTATTGTGCAGACTTTCAATAGTTAAATATAGTGTAGTCAAATTTTGATGGATGGGGTCTGTGTGCTTCTCAACGAAATAAAAATTTTGAAAAAGGGATTGATAATTGTTGTAATTATGCGTATTTTGCGTTATATCTCGTTGATGTGCTCTATATAGTCAACGCAGTAGGTAGTATCAAAGTTTGGAAAACAAGAGCGAAAATTTAAAAAAAGTCAGTTTTTAGCGAGGCACATTCACAGTTTCTAATGTTATATTACAAAAATAAATTGAATAAAAAAAATTTAATTTTTTCAAAATTAGGCAAAAATTTTCTTTTTTTGTATTTTATATATAGAAAATTGCTATTTGTATAAATCTTGGATATATAGATATAAGAACGGCGATAAATATAATTTTTATATATTCAAGTTAAAACCGCCCTGCACAAAATTATTAGCGTGAACTGATTATACATGCATTCGAATCTCTTTTTATTTATGCAAATGGATTTGAATCTCACATCAAAAAATTTTTTAAGGCCTAAAATCAAACATTTTTGATAATATATATAAATTTCAAAAGGTGAAACTAAATTTTAATAAGAAATTTAACTAATTGCTCAGCATTGCTCAGGCAAAACATTTGGGAGAATTTTCTATCTTTTTTCTAAACTTTTTTTTTTATTCTTTAAATTGACCTAAAAAGGCTACAATTTTAGCATTTTAACAAAGAAGAAAATAATTTCTTATATGTTTTTACTAATTTTATTTTTACAGAATCATCCATTTAAGCATTGTTGTGTATCAGTTCGCACCAAAATTTGAGATTATTTATATATAAAAATATTTTCCAAATCAAATATAACTTAACTCATTTTATGGACTTACTTAATCAATTATTATAATTATTTTTTAATAAAATCCATTAAACATAAAAACATATTTAAAAAAAATCTTATAAAAACGAAAAATCGCCGGAAAATTTGGAAATAATTAATCAAAAAAGTATTAGGTATAATTCAAAAATTACGAAAAATCACTTCAAAATATTGGGTAGGTTTTAATTTGATGTTTTATTTTTAATTTTTCAGTATCTTTAAAAAATATCAAAAACTAATGAAAACGAAAAGAAAACAATAAATAAAATAAAAATAACAATTGAATACAACAATAGCATCTTTTTTCTGGCCTTATTTTTTGGGTTATTTAGCTTTTTCTGGCCGTTTTTAAAGTCTCACCTCCTGGCAGCACTGAATATAATATTTTAGTAATATTTCGCTAGATATTGACTTTATTCAAACAAAGGTAAAAATTAAAAATACATTTATCAGTTAATTCGTAAGAGTTACAAATTATCTGAAGAGTCAGAAATAAAAAAAAAAAAATTCTTTATATAATATTCTTATATATTAAATATAATAATATTAATAATAGTAATAATAATAATAATAATAATAATAATAATAATAAATATATAAAAATATGTAGAAATTAATATTAATTATAATATAAAATAAATATGAAAATAATTATATATATATTCCAAGATCTGGAAGGAAATGATGAGTGGCTTAGTTCAAATATGGTTACACCGATACCAACTTTAGAATTATATTTTTCTGAGGATTCAGATAAAAAAATATTTCTTAATGTATAATATTTGTTATCTTAAACTTAGTTTTTATTTAAATTAGTTTCCTATTATCTTGACTTATATTGGTTTTTATTGCACGTAGTTACATAAAAACATTAAAATTGTACATTCTTCTTTCATATCATAATAGAAAAAGGAAATCATATTTTAAACAAGCTATAGCGCTATATTCGGCTATGTCGAATCTTTTATACCCTTCACCACCTCACCAACAAATAATAAAATTTATGCCTGAAAGTATGCTTTTATGTTTCCATATTTATACTTGCAAAATAATCTACATATTTTTATAAACTACAAAAATGTAAGCACAAAATTAAACTATCGCAGCAAGCGTTGCAAATGTACTGCAAAATGCACTGAAAAAAAAATATGGAAAACATTTTTTGGCAATAATTTTTTTTAATATTAATGGTTTAAGATAAAGTTGGTTGAATGATATTTTTGTATGGCAATATAATAAATTTAAGTATGAAGAAAGCAAAAATGCTTTAAAAAATATAATTTATATAATAAAGCACCATGTATAACTACCGTTTTCATTTACTAAATTCATTTTTTTCACTCTCACAAACTCAACAAACACATTTTCAATTCAATGTAGATATATGCTTATACAAAAAACAACAAAAACACTGAGTCATTGTAATGCATAAAAAATGATTTTGTATCAACAACTACTGCTTGCTTATACAAAAAATGTCATTGCAATCAGTTTTGCCGTTTTGGTTATTTTTAACCAAAATTGATTATTTTATTTTCCAATGTGGAGATGATGACTTTTTTCCATTTCGGTTATTTTATTTTTTCTTTTTAATCAAAATTATATTTTTTTAGTTTTAAAAATGCTATTTACTTCGTTAATCTTGCCAGAAATAAAAAAACAATAAAAATGAACTGACAATGAAAAAATCAATTTAAATCAATAGAAAATATAAAGATTTTTCAATTTGTAACCAAAAAGTGAAATAGATTGGGAGATTTTGCGAGAAAATTTTAACGATGTAACAAACATCCTAAATACTTTTAATTACAAAAGAAATGTAATTCGGTGAAAACCGACTAAATGATATCCTACACTATTGTGTATGTGCCTTAAAGTAATACATACTTGAGAGAGAGCATTTTATGGGTGCTATGATTAATCTTATTTGAGCCAAATTTTATTAACAAACCAACACTTATGTGAAATTTAAGTACTTCTAACTGATTTTCGGGAGAGGACCCTATATAGAAGCTACAAATTTTTATTGAATATTTTAGGATTAGAAATGTTTTATTTGTGCAGAATTCTGTACGAATACGCTTATTTGTATTTAAGATATTTTAGCTTCAAAATATTACTCCAAGAGAGCATTTATTTGGGGACTAGGAGAAATAATGAACCAACTTCGATCAGTTAAGTAGATTCTGAGTCGATTGGTATACCTTATGGTGTTCCCATATATGGTGCTGTAAGCAATAAAAAATGTATCTTTTTTTATTGAAACTGTGCAGGGCAACATAATTAAATAATAATACAAATTAAAAAAGGCACTACATTATTTTAAAAATAACTGCAATAAAAGTGTTCTATGCATTTTCAATTGGATTACAATTTTGTGCACAATTTTTAAATAAAATTTAATATATGTGAGTGCTTTGCTACTTGAACGATTGATATACAATCTTTTAAGCAAACTTCCTAATTAAATATCTTTTGCTTTAAATATTAAAATTACAACGCTTCTAAAAAAGGGAATTCATATTATCAAATGAGATTGGCTAATTTCCTATAACAAATAACTCTTATTTGCATTATTTTTCTGTAAACATATAATTGTAAAAGTCAACCTTATTTTCTATTACTGCTCGACCCAGTTGTTTTGCAATTCTAAATTTATTACAATCTGGTTTACTTTCGACATCATGCAAAATTGGATCAGAGACCACATTTATGATTAATATGCAAAGTATTTAAAGACTATATTAATTTTTATATAATAATTTTGAATTTTTAAAATTTGATTATTTTTCTCCTAGTTTGGTTATTCTTTTCCAAAATATTGGTTAGAAAAAAATTTTTGGCTTGGCAACACTAACATATGTTTGTGCGTGTACATTTTTAATAATTTGTTCAGATTTTTGCATATAACTCGGTTATTTATAGACCGATATGGTTAATTCAAAAAACCGAAATTTTAGAAAAATATTTAAAACAGATATGTATAAAAACGAATTCTGAAGCTTATATATAGGCTTCACAAAGTCCAAAAATGCGTTTTGACCGAATGAAACGATTTTGTTCATTTCTTCCGTAAAAACATTTAAAAAAAAGATTCCTAATTTTCTGTGCAAAATGGAAGTAGTTATCTTATATAGGGGCTTAGAAAAGTCGAAAACAAACACATTTTTAGAGATCTTTTCTGTATTTTGGCGATATCTTGGCCATTAGTGGATAGATTTTGTTGATTTTTACTTGTGTCATTTTAAGAAATATTCCCTATAATTTCATGTATAAAACATATATATCCGTTAACTGGGGCTTTCTAAAAAGTGACTTCAACAGGAAGACGGACAGATGGACATCGTTACATCGACTTCCCTATCAATAGAAATCCAGATGTATATCCTTTACACCTTTGGTGAAGGGTATAAAAATGCATGTGTAATGCAAATGCATTTTTGAAAACTTTCTCCTCCTTCATGTTTTATTTTCTTAAATATATTGACTAAATAATTCAATTTATTAAAGCTGCAGTATTTTTAATTTTTTTCTAAAAAACACAAACAAATTTTCCCATACAAAAACTCATTTACTTATTTTTTTTGTGCTTTGGACTAAAACATAAAAATCATTTAACCAAAATTTTTGGTTTATTTTGAGAAAAAAAAATGTGTCCAAATAAGTTTACATATGCAAAATTAATAAAATATTTTAATAAAATATCTTTTTAAAAAATTTTTACTGAAGAAATTTTATAACAAATGCACTTGAAAAATTGCTAATGCGTTTATGCATCTAGTGCAATTTATAACTATTTCATTTTTGAATTATAATAATATAAATATTAATATAAATACTGTTAAAATTTTTTTAATGAATTGAATTTGTCATTTACGTATGTAGTTTTATATATTTCAAGTTGTACACTCTTTGCGTAAAATGTACAAAACACTAAAATATTTAAAAAAGTGTTGACATTTTTTTCTAAAAAAAATTAAATTGTTTAACCAATAAATCACTTTTTAATATGAAATAAAAATATTAAAATAATAAATATCTGAAAGTAAAAAATGTATCTGAAAAATACACTTGCATCTGAAACGCATTTAGTAAAAAATTAAAATTTTTTAATAAATTTATTATAAAAGAGTAAATTTAGAAATCTAATTTATTTTAAATAATAAAAATCCGATAAGATAATATCGTCTTTTAAAATACCATACTTTTTGGATTTTTTTAATTCTTTAAAATTTTACAAAAGTTGGAAGGAAATAGAAAGACATGAGAACAAAAAATTTACTTTTTTGTGCGTTCTTTCATGGAGTGCATGATATATTAAATTTTAGAGACACCATAACCTATTTATGCAGGTATATCCATTGTTGTAGCTAATTAGCAAATTAGTTTAAAATTAAATCAATTTGCTATCAAAGCTGTGTTCGTTTACTCAAAATTCTTACTATATTTTCTACAATTGGCAGGAGAAATTTCCATTTTTCATTCCCCCTAGATCTGCTCTTGAATTTAATTGATTGCAACTCATTTTTGATTTCATTTATATAACAAATTCACTCAATGAATTGCAATTCATTTTACAGATTCATTTGAATTGAAAACCAATTGCAACTCATTCTATAAATTCATATGAATTGGAAACGAATTGCAAATCATTTCTGTCAAATGCGTTTGAATTGATTCAAATTTCATTCAATTCTTTTTTGTTGTGAAAAGAATTAATTAAAAGTTTCGCTAATTCGTAACGAATTGAAATAAAAAAAGAATAATTCAATTACAGCTCTGGATATCAGACCTTAAAATCGTTTAAAAATCGAAAAAGTTATTAAACATTTTCTAAACTTTTTTGAAAAATTCTTCATATATTTTAATTCAAAGTGTATTTTTTATTTGGTGCTTACTTTTAAGGAAGAAAATGTGAAATGTATGGAAAGTTTTAGTACGCTATTCGAGATAAAATCAAATAAGTTCCATCTTGTTCTGTTTACAACAAAAAGGTCTTTAATAAATTATACTATCCGACAAATTTGCCTCAATGATTCCAACGCGAAAGTATACTATCAGATTAATGAAATCTCTAAAGGATTCTGCAAAGTTAGTTCGAATTTCGATTTTATGAACTCTTAAACTTCGGATATTTTTGTAGAAATTTTCAATACATTTATAGGTACTTATTGTTTCATGTAATGCAAAGCTTCTCTTAGATATTATGTAAGATTTTAATTAAATGTCATAATAAGATTGTTTGTAGTACACGAGTAGTCACATTATTCAACCGATTTAAGTAATTTTTAGCACATTATAATGTATATATCGTGCATCTTCCGAAAGAAAATATTGGATATAATATTAATAAAAATGCCATTCCCAGTTTTTAGCACACTTTCAATAAAAATAAATTTTGCTACTTTCTTGATACTACTAAAACAATTCACATCTAATTTGATATACACATGGAATATAAAATACTGTGTATTATAAAATTAGTCTGTATGAATGCTACGCCTCCTTTTCAACCACTTTTATAATACTATGATATTTTTTTACCACTGTTATCATAATTTTAATGAATTTGAAAACTTGTTTACTAAGAAGCAAATTCAGCATTTTTTAAAAAAGTGGAAGTGGCATCCAGTCAGTACTTCCTTCAAAGATATACATATGTGTCAAAAATGAGCGCAAAAAGGGTGTGTCATCCAGCAAAAAATTAGTATAATAGTGGTGGTACTCTATAAAACAACAACACATAATAACATTTAGATTAAATAATTTAAATGGTTTTTTATTTCCAATAATATTGAAAAAAGGGCTCCAAAGTGATCTAACTTCAAGAGCCCATAAAACCGAAATTTGAACTAACTTTTAAAAACCCTTTGGGGGCTTTATTAAACTACTAAATCTCAGTTAAACTCGAAAAATTGTATAAAAATTTTATTTTTTCTAAATATTGCTTAAAAATTTGCTTTTAATATTTGACGAAAACGTAAAAAAAAAATATGTACGATTGGAAAGTCAGATACTTCTACTTCCCAAAAAAGTTTAAAAAGAAAAAAATCATCTAAATAATATCAGAATTAGGGGCGCATAATACGGCAAACTACCCAAAAACATCTTTTTAGCATAACTCAAAATTTTTAGTGTATTGCAAAATTTTAAAACTGATTTATTCCATTTCTTTAGTGATTTTCTACTAAAGAAGCGCGTTATTTTCAAAAAAATAAAAAGTAAAAAAAATGGACTGAGGCAGTTTTAACCGTTAGAAGCTTAACAAAGATAATATTTATGTTAAATTTCTACCTTAGAACTATTGAAATTTAAACAAGTGAGAATGTTATGTTCGGCTTGGCCGAATCTGTTATACCCTCCATTTGCATTTTTTTTGTGCACACAAAAAAGTTATAATGTTTTAATAATATGTGCTTCTATAATAAATCTGTAGACCGAAATTAGACATAGCTCTACAATTTTTAGTATAAAACTGGATTATTTTCCGCTTTTTTTTTATTCCAAACTAATTTAAAATTTAATACTACTATTATCACAAATCAAAATTTTTATGATTTGTAATAATATTAAAAGAAGTACAAATAATAGAGCATTCAGATATTTTTACTATAAAACTGCCATTAATTTTAGGAAAAACCCAACAAATTGTACACACTTTTATATAGAGAACATACGGGTTTTCCCGTTTTTATAAGAAGAAATAAATTCACATCTTGCATAGCACAAATTTTTGTTAACACTCAAAAATGTTAACAATTTTATAAAATTAGTTTTATTGCAAAAAAAAAAAAAAAAATAAATAAATAAATAATAATAATAAATCAGCTTTTAGCATAACTCCTATTTTGTTGCTTAAGTTCTGCGCAGTACTGTATGTATGTATGTACGTATGTATGTATGTATATATATATGTATGTATGTTTGCGTGTATGTATGAATATCAATGTAAATATGTTTGTACCGTTTCATACAAAAATATCTACATTTTTTATGTGCATTTAAATTATTTCCGGAAGACGGCTAATTGTGGACAGATTATTGGAATATTGTAATTTATAATTCTATAAAGCATACGTGTGCATTACGACATATTAATACTGACGTTTCTATAAAATTAATGCACTTTAATGTGATTCCCGGAAGTGGGCTTTATATGGGACCTATTTTACAAAAGAAATTGTAATGTATATATGAGTAAAAGACAAAATAAATTAAATAAATACAAAAAATTAAATTAATTTTTATACATATATACAGAAAACATTTCTACATAAATAATATTCCATTAAATTTAAATTTCCTTTAGTACCTTTTTAAATTAAATAAATCTAGAAGACTTGAAGAAAATTCATTTACAATTTTCATTCCCAGATGAATAAATAGTTTAGGGATCTTGTTTGTTGCTTTTTATAGATGATGGCAGAGACGGGGGAATTTAATTAATGTAAGGGCCAATCTATAAAAAAGATGTAATTATAAATACTCATATAGGAGTAATTATAATCGTAGGGATGATAAAAAAACCAATAACAAGATTAGTGTTAGAATCCGTAGGGTAGCTGGCTGTTGCTTCATAAAAAACTAACCTTTCTTTGGGTTAATTTTAGAAAATTAAATGTAAGTATTCTGTTGGTTTCAATTCAATTACAGGTTTTATTATATGTAAACAATTTTAAAGTTGATTTCAGGTGGTAAGTATAAATAGCTCAGGGATAAGTTAAGTATACAACCTTTCAGGTTGCGGTAAGTATAAGTTTTAGGTTAAGGTAATTATAAATTTAGTGGTAAGCAGATTTAGATGAAGTGATCTTCGCGATTGATTGCTTTTTCAGGACAGTAATAATATAGTTTTTTAACGAAACCGGATTTTGAAATCAGTAACATTTCCCTTTACAGTGGTTACTAAAGGTGCTGCCAGTTTATACACATTACGCTTCAAAAAATAAATTATATTAATTGAATTAATAATCAATATAAAAATTATAATTAAAATATCCAACTAGTTAGGACATGGCGCCGGCCTTGGGAGCAGGGTTCCTCCATTTATAGCGCCTATGAAGAGATATGAGATAATCTTCTTTCCATCGTAATGAAAATTGATGGTGAATTGCCTTTAACTTTTCCCATCTATTTATGAGTGATATATTCTAAAAACTTTGTTCTGGAAATGCCACTAAGGGAGCTCCCTTTAAAACGTGACCAGGTGTCAAGGCAGTAAGATCTTTTGATAGCGCTGATATTGGGCGAGAGTTTAGTACACCTTCAATTCTGGCTAAAACAGTGGCAAATTTTTCAAACGTAAATTTTTGGAAATCAGCAACTCATTTAAAATGGAATTTAAAACTTTTGACGGCGGCTTCCCATAAGCCGTCCATGTGAGTATAGTGTGTAGTGTGATTAATTTCTACTCAACAAGTGCCCTACTACAACCGAGAAAATTTTTCCATTATCAGTTACTACCCTTTGGGGTAGGCCTCGCCTTCCAACTAAAAGGCTAAATGCGGAATGAAACACTGCAAAGGATAAATCTGAGCAGGGTGCTAAATGTACAGCCTTTGTACTGAAACAAATGAACACGCTGACGTAACCTTTGATTGATTTTCGTAACAAAGATGTTTTTAGTTCGAATGGGTCAGCAAAATCAGTATACGTTATTTTAAAGGGATGAGAGAAGTTACATCTTTCTGGAGGCATGGGAGCCATTATTTGGGAAGCTATTTGTATATTATGCAAATTTTTCAATTGCCTGAATATGAAATATTCAGCTTGTACTACTCTGCACATTTGGCTGCATTCAACATGGTAGAGAAATTTGTGCAAATGAGTGAGATACAATTCCTGGCAGAATAATGGGGTAGCGTTCTCCATAAGGAAGAGAAGACTGAGTTAATCTACCATTTACTGTTACATTTGAGTTTGGATTGAGAGATGGATTTAGAGTTTTCAGAGGAATTTTGTTAAAAATAGTTTGTGAGTTTATGAGAAGATGATATTCTTCAGAATAGAATCTTTTCTGGGCTTAAGTAATAAGTCGACATTTTTCTTGAGTTGTTATATGAGTTTTCTGTTTCAGATTTTTTACAGATTTGTTAAAAAATCTGAAAATGTAGCAAAGTACTCGTAAAGCTTCGTGTATGAAGAAAAGTTGTGTAAAATATCGTCTAATTCAATGTTAATATGTAGGGATTACGTTTCTATTGATTTTGAAACAGAGTGTAGGGGATTTTGTTTAAACCTTGATGACGGAGGATTAGTTAACCATGAGAATCCATATCACCAAAACGAATTATGGGAAAGCTCTTGAGAACTGCACCCACGAGTTGGAATACGTGAATTGGAATATGTCTCCATACTGTATCGGGTTCCAAAAGATGAATTTGAGCAATTATGTTTGCAACATATGTCTCCCAAGTTGAAGGGGTCTTGGAAAGCCAGCCAAAAACTATAGATGGATCTGTCCATACGTATGTTTCCATACACCTGAATTTTAGAGTAGACATATTTTAGTAGCTTTGCTAAGAGAAAAGCACCATTGAGTTATAGTCTCGGAAGACAGACTGTTTGTATGGGAGCAACTTTACATTTTGCTATCAATAAATTTGCAAAATTTGTATTCTCGGCATACATCCCATACAGACAGTCTGTCTCGGAAAACAGACTGAAATACAGAAAATATTATCCCGTAATTTAGTACGGGTTTAAATAGCTATATTGCAACAAATCTTAACATCCGGACATTTAAAATATGATGTTTTTGTTAAAAATTTATTGTTAAAATTTATTTCTTTTTTCTTCAAAATGTAACATAAATAACCTTAAAGTAGCTATAGAGCAGGGTCGAACTTACTTTGAAATATCGAAATTTTTTGGAAATAAATCTGTAACTTCTGATTGGCTGGTTGGATTTTCATGAAATTTGGTATAGGCATAGCGGAGGAGTGTACAATGTTAAGTTTGGAAGGGGGGCACAACAATCCCCTCAGGGGCGGAGCTAAGGGGGCTCAAAGTTAGGTACCCCTGATATAAAAATTTTTTAATCGCTTGCCAAATTTTTGTTTATCGTCCGATTTCAAATATTTTTATATACTGTTGTAGGCCATGATAAGACCTATAACAAATATGCTTACATGTCCTATTTATCTCTTATAGTTTTCAAGTTATTTGCGTTTGAATTTTTAAGCACCATAATTTTGTATGTTCTTGATCCAGTTTTTTTCATATATATCCTAGTATTTCCGACCAATCTTATTAGCTTTTTTCCTATCTAGTTAAAGAAAAAAATTATCTATTCAATAAAAAAATTGAATTCAATATCTTTACCGAGTCCAAAAATAAACGATTTTGAATTTGAAAATTGCAAAAAGACGACTTTTTGTTTTTTTTTAGCCGAAAAAGTATCTACACTCTTTTTTATCTAAAATAAAATTTTCTTTAGCATCATATAATAATTTTACACTTTTCTGAAAGGCAACTTCATAGAGATGACTTTAAGATAAAAAGCAAGCCCAAGAACTCAATTGGTCGTGGTACACACCCTCCCGAATTCGACCAATTTTATATGAAAGTTTTGACTTTAGACCATTTTCTTTCAAATCCCAAAGCACGAATCGACAAGCGGAATATATTTTAAGAATCCTCTATATGTTGTTAAAAGTTCTAAATCAAAATCTACGGGCCTTCGGAAAAATGTGGATTCTATAGCCATAAATGTAAAAAATCCCATTTTTGGGAATTTTGATTAGTTTTTTTGGGAATTCAGGAAAACCCTACCCCTGATTGAATTAACCTGATTGATGGTTAACGCGCTTTTATTTACATTAATAAGATCCACATTTCTTGCAAATTTCATTAAGATATCTTTATAAACAAATATGTTATTACAATTAAAAAATTTGTATTTTCTCCAAAAACCCCAAATTGGACTTTTGTTTGGTTTATTTCTAAATAGCGAAAGAAATTTTAAAAATATGTATTCCAAATTAAGCTTATCCTTTAGCATATATAATTTCCGATCTTTTGCAAAAAGATTCAAGTCAATATCATGCTTCATTTCAGAAATATGCGCGTTTAAACTTTTATATTTCCAATTTATTGTATATATGACTATATTTTTACAAACTTGCAACTTTTGCCTTTAGTTTTGCGTGAACAATTACTTAGAAAATTATGAATATTTCTATATTCTTTTAATAATATCTATACACAAAATATTTTTATAAAAATAATTAATACAAATTTTTTATTTTTAATAGCGTTGCCACATTTCCCAAATTTAAGTAAATCTTTATCCTTTTCTAAGCATTCATATATTTCTATTAATGAATTTAAAATAACAAAACAAACAAAAAATGTCTATTTTAACTTAATCAATATAATTGTTTTTGGTATTTATCATCATCCTTAATAAATATTCTATTTCTAATACGATTTTTTATTACTTATTTACATTAAATTTATGTAGACAATTTTTCTAATATTTTAAACTTATACTACTTATTTTCTATAAAATAATTTGTTGTATCTGTATACATATCTAAAAGATAATAAATGTCCTTCAAGTCTTCAGTATTTTGAGTTGATAGAGGCTCATAATAAATCCAACGTTTTCTCATTGATGATAGTACAGGGTCTGATGCTAACAATAGGCTATTAAAAATATCCCCGTTTTGTGACGTTCTTTAGCATTTCCTGGAGCTGAATAATTGAACGTGCTTAAAATCTCTGTTTCTTGCTTCTTGAGGCTCTTCTCTAAGCTTTCCAAGTGGAAGAATATTTCGTTCAATTATAATTTCGCCATGGCATAATACATTATGTACTGTTGGTGTCATTTCTTTCCATGGATATAGAGAAACAAGTAGTTTAGATATTTCTGTTGCATATTCTCCAAATCGAGCAGAGTTAATTTTGTAATTGCCATTAATAGTATGTTATTCCTTTGAAAGAGGTTGTAAATCATTTATTTTATCTTTAATATATTCCACTAAATCCTTTGTTGTTGTCTTCGACTCCCTTTTGTATTCGAACCAAATAGGTCTGCAAAAATGTTTTGATCCTGGAGTGGTGTTAAGCCATATATCTTTAAATGAGTTTTTACACTTTGATGAAGATTGCTTTAAGGAATAAGATCGCATTCTTAATGGCACCAAATATGCAATAAAAACGCTTTTATAATCCGCCATTTTCTTACTTCCACTAGCATGCTTGTATTCAGAAAGGGCTGATTGTCCGTTATTTACTGTTATTTACTTCTTCCAACTGATCTGTAGAAAAATCTGCAACTATCCTTGTAGCTGTATTCTCAAGCAAAGAAGATAACTCTACACATGCTTCCTTTTCGGTAACCGATGGTAAAATAGTTTTTTTCTTGAATATCCTTGTATGATGGTAGAATTGAGTGTCCCTTTTCAAACAGAGCTTTTCTTAAAATTTGATATTTGTTTCGGCTGAGGTCCAGTAAAAGCATTAAAGCAATTGCTTCTTTCTGTGTAAAATTGCATTGCGATGTAGGAGTAGGTACACTTTCGGCAATCCGTTTAAGACGTTTTGGTGATGCATTGGCAGTATTTCAGCAATATTAATTGCACTCTAAGGTTGCTTCTCCTTTTTCAACATTTCTTTGAATGTATACGCTGATTCAAGGACTTCATTTTTACGTCATACAACTTTAAAAAAGCTCTCTGTCTGAGATTTACCAATGACGTCGACTTTTCCATGATATGTAGTTTTTATGAATTCTACTATAGCTTCTAAACGATTAAGATCATTTTTAGATAAACTCCACAGAACACAACACAATTGTTCATGTTTCAATGTAATCACCATGGTAATCAACTTCGTTATGATGTTGATAAGGATTAGCTGCGCATTTATATATATATATATATATATATATCTATTAGATATATCGCACAGGTATATATACTTGCAGGTATTCTGTGAATTTTCACTAGGTAAAATATCTGAAAGAGTTAATTTGGAACAGTACCTATACCGAATTCATTGATATTATATGTTGCTGTTAGGTATTAGGTTTTGTTATTTTAAATTCATTAATAGAAATATATGAATGCTTAGAAAAGGATAAAGATTTACTTAAATTTGGGAAATGTGGCATCCCTATTAAAAATAAAAAATATTTATTAATTACTTTTATAAAAATATTTTGTATATAGATATTATTAAAAGTATACAGAAATATTCATAATTTTCTAACTAAAGGCAAAAGTTGCAAGTTTGTAAAAATATAGTCATATATACAATAAATTGGAAATATACAAGTTTAAAGGCGCATATTTCTGAAATGAGGCATGATATTGACTTGAATCTTTTTGCAAAAGATCGGAAATTATATATGCTAAAGGATAAGCTTACTTTGGAATACATATTTTCAAAATTTCTTTCGCTATTTAGAAATAAACCAAACAAAAGGCCCAATTTGAGGTTTTTGGAGAAAATACAAATTTTTTAATTGTAATAACATATTTTTTTATAAAGATATCTTAATGAGATTTGCAGGAAATGTGGATCTTATTAATATAAATAAAAGCGCGTTAACAAAATTTCAATTAGGGGCAGGGTTTTCCTGAATTCCAAAATAAACTAATCAAAATTCCCAAAAATGGGATTTTTTAAATTTTTGGTTATATGATCCACATTTTTCCGAAGTCCCGTAGATTTTGATTTAAAACTTTTAACAACATATTGGGGATTCTTAAAATATATACCGCTTGCCGATTCGTGCTTTGGGATTTGCGAAAATATGGTGTAAAATCAAAACTTTCATATAAAATGGGTCGAATTCGGGAGGGTATGCACCATGACCAATTGAGGTATTGGGCTTGTTTTTTATCTTAGAGTTATCTCTGTGAAGTTGCCTTTCAGAAAGGTGTAAAATTATTATATGTTGCTAAAGAAAATTTTATTTTAGATAAAAAAGAGTGTAGATACTTTTTCGGCTAAAAAAACACATAAAGTCGTCTTTTTTGCAATTTTCAAATTCAAAATCGTTTATCTTTGGACTCGGTAAAGATATCGACTTCAAATTTCTTTTATTCAATAGATAATTTTCTTCTTTAACTAATTAAGAAAAAAGCTAATAAGATTGGTCGGAAATACTAGGATATATATGAAAAAAACTGGACCAAGAACATGCAAAATTATGGTGCTTAAAAATTCAAACGCAAATAACTCGAAAACTATAAGAGATAAATCGGATATGTAAGTATTTTTTTATCATTATTATCAGGGCCTACAACAAGTATTTGAAATCGGAATAGAAACAAAAATTTTGCAAGCGATTACAAATTTTTTATGTCAGAGGTACCTAACTTTGAGCCCCCTTAGCTTCGCCCCTGGGGGGATTGTTGTGCCCCCCTTCCAAACTTAACATTGCACGCTCCTCTGCTACGTCTATACAAAATTTCATGAAAATCCAACGGGCCGATCAGAAGTTACAGATTTATTTCCAAAAAATTTCGATTCTGCCCCACTGTGCAATGGTTAGTAAAGCAGTGTTGTCTTTTTTGAATACGGTTGCACATATTAATGCAAATGAAAATGTCTAACATATGCGATTATGACGAACATTGGTTTGACATGCAGGCAGCCGGAATGTTGGTATCATAATCCAAAAGCTACCAGAGTATACTTTTTCCTGTTTATGATTTTAAAAATATAAAAAATAGTTAAAAATAGGCTTAAATTGAATGTTCTGACTCAGTCCCGTTTTTTTCATAATTGTTAGTACTTTTAACGCTGAAAATAATGATGTAAAAATTTTGGAGTGCAACTTAATAGTTTCGATGTTTGTTGTATTAAATAATAGGGTAAAAAGGAAAAATTATGTAAGTGGCCGGGCTTGGTGAAAAAAATTTTTTCAAAAAAATATAAATAAGAAATTTTTAAAAATAAGTTAAAGGAACTTTTATTAAAAACTATTTTCTTTTTATAAATGTGCATTTAAGAGCTTTCAATTGATATGTAATGTTTGCAATCGGTTAAACGGTATAGAAAATATTCACTATTTTAAGTGAGTTAGGGAGTTCAATGAGTACCAAAAAGTAGTTTAAAATATATAGTTTAAAAATAATTACAGAAAAATTTATCCTGCCCCGGCATTCAATTAATACGTTTTTAGATATATTGGTACATTTTTTTAATTTCGGAAAGAATCTTAACATCCGGGTATTTAGAAATGTGACCGTTTTGTCAAATATTTGCAAATGAATCCAAACATTTATTTTTTTCTTGAAAATGTAACTGAAATAATCTGAAAGAAGCTATAAAGCAGGGTCGAACTTACTTTAAAATATTTAAAACTACAAATGTTTTACCAAACGTGTACTAAAAGAATCATCGTTTTTGAATATAATTTTAAGAAATTTTGCTTAACAATGGTTAGTAAAGCTGTGTTTTTTTTTTTTTTTTTTTAATACGGCTATTAAATTTTACATTATAATTTTTTAAAATATCGTTTATATATTTCGTTTAATTTTTATGATTGAAAAACGTCCTTATACTACAACTATTTATTTCAAACCCATACTCGGCGTTTTTCGCTGAATTCAAGCAAAATTTTTTAAAAAACTAAAATGAAGAACATTTTTAAAACTAGTTGAGAAAGGAAATTTTTAAAATATTTTTTACTCCAACTATTCGATTAATCGATTAATTTACTTGGATAAATTTTTACCCGAAATTATTAATTTTAATTTAACCGAACAATTATTTGATTTTAATTCTTCGATTAATCGAACAAACATTATTCGCGTGAATACACATGCTACAATAAATAACAAGGTACTATTATTAGAGAGTACGTTCTCAATTACATTTTCCCTGAAAAGTTAAAAAAAGTAAAAAATCAAAGCAAAAATTAAAAAAAGGAAAATATATTTTCAAATTAAAAATAAAAATTTTTGCGAACAATTTTATAATGTTGAATTTTATGATAAGAACAAATTTTGTATGTAATATATTGGGAATATAAATGCTCTTGAGGATGAACATACGTGGTAAAGCTACAAAAATGTCCAAAAAATGAACTGTTCCTTTCAAGAAACATTCCACGTTACAAGTGTAAGCAAAATATTTTTATATTTTTTCATTTGTATTTTTACTTTTTTCTTTTTTTGTATTTTTTTTTAAGTAAAACTATAATATGTTGACAATAGATATCTATATTTTAATATGTTGGACTTATTTTTATTAAAGCCAATTACACTGTTCGGCAAAAAAAACACATTTTTTTTGTCTTCTTTAAGCAAAAGTAGGCGAACTAGGTGAAATTTGACGTGCTGAACAGGAATCTACTTTCAGTTATTTTTATCAGGCCTTGATTTTTTTTATGGGCTGTATAATATTTCCCTATTAATAAGGCAATTACACCGGTATATTTCACCATAACTCAAGAAGAGTTGGAACGATTTAGATAAATAAAACACCAAAAGATGCAGACCAAAGTTGTCTTCAAGTTATTTGGCATTATCTTTTTGTTTTAGCTTCGGAGTTATTCAGAAATTCGTGGCGTAAAAAATAATTTTTCATACAAAATTGAAGAATTTCTTCCTCAAAAGTTCTTTTAAGAAATTTAAACGGCAAAAATGTCCAGTTTTTAACCCTCTATCATAAAGTTGCTAATACTAAATAAATAGCCATGTATCATCAAAATTGATACAAAAATATTGATTTGTTTCACGATTAAGTGAAAATAAACATGTATACTTACAAATAAGTGGAAATATATATATATTTTTTTTCTTCTCTAAACAAAAATAGATGCACTAGATGAAATTTGATGTGCTAAACAAGAATCTGAATCTTTTACATTTTTTTTATAAAATTATAACATAATATATATAATTATAATATAATAATATAATTTTCATTAATTTTTTTTCGACAATAATTTCTAAATAACTCCGAAACTATTTAGTAGATGAAAAAATAATGTAAAAACGACTTGAAGACAATTTCGGTCCACATTTTTTGATGTTTCAACAAATTGTTTCCCTAAGCGCTTCGATAAATGATTAGTTTAATACAAATTTGAGATAATTGAAGATTAATAGAAATAATTTATCAATTCATAACCAATTGTGTAAGTAGCAAATCCGGTAGAATGGAAATGCTCTGTGAATAATGTTGCACAGTTAGGTAATATTTTGTACATTTTATTCGCCTAGTCTACTCCAGTTTAGATTTTAATGTACTACATAATTTTAGATTTTCATCCAAGAATCGGTAAAAAATATAAGCGAGCACAGATTTTCGCACTTGATTTAGTTTTTATCTAAAGAAAGCGATTTTTCTTGAGAAATATAAGTGATTACAAATTTTTGCTTCCTTTTGCTCTAGCGCCTCCAGTTTCCTTATGAAATGAAATTTAAGTTTTTTTTTATTAAATAAAAATATATTTTTAGTGACTACAGATTTTTTCCTTTTTTATCTTAAATCTCTAGCTTTCTTATTATATTAATACTATAGAAAGCTGTAATTAACAAACGTAATGCAATTTCATAATACCTTATATCTTCTTTATAAATATTAGTGTTACAATTTTAGCACTTTTGCATTTAGCATTTTGAACTCCAATTTAGCCGCATATTTTTTTTAGCAGTTTTTAATAAATATAAATATTGTCAAAAGTAGCATTAGAGTAATTCCATTTAAATTTAAAAAATGTTGACTTTTGGTTACCGATTTGTAAAAGATTTAGTGCATGTTTAATTTAAATTTAAATTAAACATTTAAAAATTTAAAATGGGATTGCTCGTTATAGAAAGTAGTAATTTAAATATCTGTACCAGTAAAAAGACATTATATTAAAAAACCGATAAGTACTAAGTGCTTAGTTCAAACAATTATTTAGTCGGTTTCGTGAGTATAATAAAAATGGAAATTAGAAATCGTATTAAATACAATTAATGTAATTCTTTATATTAGACACGGTTTGAAAATATTAAATACATTTTTGCAGTTTTGAAATAGAGATTATATATTTATTTGATAAAGCATTTATATAGTTTTTAAGCAAATATTATTATTTGCAAACAAATGATATTTTAACATGAACTTGAGGGTATTAAAATAGTGGATCTTGAACAGAATTGATAATGCATGGAAAGTAGAACAGTTTGCAAGATGACAAAGACTTTGTGTACCGCACAGTGGTGTCAAAACATTTTTTTAATAATTCTGTAACTTGTTAACCGTTGGAGATATCTAAATAAAATTTCACGAGGTCAGAACTGAGATATTTTTCAGTTGATTTGGAGGAGCACAGCTTCATAGCAGGTCACGGGGGTAGTGGGTAGACCTAAAAAATTGGTAACCTCGGGTATGCAATTTTTTAAAAAGTTCGCCAAAAATGTATTTATGACTTTAATGTAAAGACATTTTACATATAAGTAATCCTTGTAAATTTGAAACACATTTTTGAGAAATAATGTTAATATTTGGACCTAAATAAAATTTAAGCAAGTAGAGGTATGTATTCCAATGAAATTTTGGCACAGAAGATTAAAACACTCGACTTTTTCATACCAAAATACTTCTTTCAACAATTGACTTTTTTCATTAAAATAATCAACCTATCAATTATAATAGGCGTGGTTTAGAAAATATTTTTTGTGTATTTAAGCAACATATGGGGGTATACAGCCAATATACCCTTTTGTTGATCTCGGCTTTAACGTTTGGGAATTTTATAAAAAAAAAAATTAAAAAACCTTTTCAAAATTGACAAAGTTTGGATAGGGCTACAAAGTTGCCCAGAGCGCCTCCGATTTTGCTTTACATATATTTACGTTACGTTTACGTTGGAAAATAACCCCAAAAATGTGAAATTTTTATAAAGTTTCAATTTCAGATTAATATAACTTTTCATCGGATAGATATATTTATATGATTCTTACAGCAATATTATTTACAATTTTTTAAGAAATCTAGTAGAAATTTTAAAAAAAATTAAGGCCCCCACAGTTAAAAAACTTAAAAAAAACTAGGCCAAAAACAAGGTGCAAACTTAAGAATATTATAGGTTTTATTATTCTTCCACTTACATTATTTTCTTTCTTCCACCGTTCATATAATATGTTCTGTTTTTATAACCTACACCACCGTAGGTGATTGGGATATTATACGTTTCTGCTGATGTTTGTAATGTATAGAAAAAGTTATCGAACACTCACATTAAAGTATACCAATCGATAAAGAATCACTTTTTGAATCTACCTAACGATGTCCGTGCGTCCGTCCGTCTTTCTGGCTGTCCATGTAAACCTTGTGCACTAAGTACGGGTTGCAATTTTAAAGATAATTCAATGAAATTTGGCACGTATGACTTTTATAATATGAGAACGAAGTCTATTGAAATTGGATGTGATCGGTACATTATATCACCTAGTCCCCATACAAATGTCCCCCCAGAATAGAATTTAAACACTCAGAAATGCCTTAAAAATAAGAATATTTTAATGAAATTCGGTAGAAAGAAGTTCTGTACGAGTATTAATCTTTGTACTAAATTTTATTATTTAGATGGGTCCAAATTGACCATAGCACCCATATAAACCCCTCTTTCATTAAAGTGATTTTAACGTGCATAAATTCCATACGAATGTTAGTATCAAGTTAATATTCGATACAAATAAGTTTTATGAAAGTAAAAACAACATTGCCAAATTTGATGAGAATCGGTCCATATCTTACCATAACTCTCATATAAACCCACTTCCAGGAATCGCCCTAAAGTGCATAAAATCATCTAGATGTTAGTATCAACGCATTATTCTGTATTTGTATATTTCATTTTAAATTTAGTAAAATTGGCCACAGGTGTAATATAAGTCCCCTTCCCGAATTTT
The DNA here is from genome assembly GCA_932274085.1 of Protocalliphora azurea. Taxonomy (NCBI): domain Eukaryota; kingdom Metazoa; phylum Arthropoda; class Insecta; order Diptera; family Calliphoridae; genus Protocalliphora; species Protocalliphora azurea. The sequence continues at coordinate 99,323,181 of OW026519.1, read as the reverse complement.
TATGCTCGTACACAATGGTGTAGGGTATCATATAGTCGGTCTTTACCGACTATATCTTTCTTTCTCGTTTAAAGTTCAATTTAGCACCTTTTTTTCTCATCTCTTGGTAACACTGATTGACACCATGTTTGCTGGGAAGTGGTATTGAATAATTGAGATAGTAAATGTGTTTATGTTTATAATACATGAGTAGTTATTGCTAAATCCTCAGAATATGTACGAGTACTACATAATACGAGTATTAGAATTAGTTTCAATGCACATTAGGCCAAAATCACAATATTCTTCCTAACCTTGGTTAATTTTTTCAAAATATTGGACATAATTTTCATTTCTCTCAATTTGGTTTATATTTGTAAGAGTGTTCTAAAAAGAAAGGTATCGATGTTCCCAGATATCGTTTCTCAAAATTTGGATGCTTTTTTTTAATCATATTTCTGACAAAGGAGCAATATAAAAATAGTAAGAAAGGTCTTTAAGAGGCGCATTTAATTGCATAACTTTTCGGACTATATCCACATATGTTCTAAATGTTATAATTTTTCAAAAAAAAAAAACGTTCGAATTTTAAAATCAGCAAGTACTTTGAATTTTTAATATTTTCTAAAATTGCCATAAAAACTTTTTATCACACCTAGAAAAAATACGGATATTATGGGTGAATTTAAATAGCTGGTTAATGTTTAAATAATTCTTAAAATGTCAATTTTCAGTTGTGCTTATCTAGCTCACGAGGTGTCCGTCTTTAAAATTTAAAGTACCTTCTGTTACGCCGCTCAGTTTCAAATATCAGAAATAATTTCAAAATATTTTAATTCTGTACTACTATTTAAAGTACAATCTGTAATTGTAGTAACTTGCATATTCAAGTACAAATTTTGCAAAAATATAACTAAAAGTCAATAAATGATATCTGCAGCCAAAAACATAAATTAAAACCTAACTTTTTGGAAAATTTGAAACAGCCATAACAAAAAATCAACGTTTTTTTTAAGCACGTGGAGATTATGTTATCCTGCATTAGCCAAAGTTTATTTCTCAGTAATTATGATTCAAATTTTACTAAAAGTGGCATTTTATTTCCACATTTTTAAAAAAGTTAAAAATTTGCCTGTCGCTGCTTACACAAGTATTGGAAAATACGTCAATGATCGGGGGAATTTCTAATGACTTTAATATTTTATAACCGGTTGTAACTTATATCTTATTTAATAGATAATTATGTCTAGATTATAATTTCTTTATATTTAATTGCAAAGAAGAGTTGATAATATATATTTTTTTTTCGTAAAACTATTAAAAGGTTAAAATTTCTTCATATAAATGCACACTACAAACTTCATGGTTGATGCGACACTTGTTAGCGATATCCGATCACTCTAATTTGGAGTAGTCTAATGAGCACTAAAGTAATTATGAAATTTATGTCAAATATTGATATTTATGTGAGTTTTATGCATGTTTAAATGGTTTTCGGGATTAGATCCATGGTGAATTATAGAAAAATCATTATGAACTTCTGTATCTTCTCAAAATCTATCTATCTATTGTATCTATTGTAATAGATACAACTTACAGTATGATATTATTTTGTCCAAAAATGTCTTATTTAAACGATAGAAACTCGTGATATACCTTATAAAATAAGTACAGAAACGGAAAGGTGGATTATAGAATTGGCAAAAAAGAACCCCTTAATTTTTGTGAAGACTATTTTAGCTTTAGTTTTTAAAAGTAAGTTTGCAAACAGTTCATCTTCGCCTTATGTAAGCAAATTGTCGGGAAAAATTGCCACGGAAGTTGCGTATAAAAATTTAAAGATACGATTAGATTGATTAATTTAGGTCGTTGAGCAGAAGATAAGTTAGGATATGACCATTTACTTCGATTTCCAGTGTTAATTCCATTTATTTTCACAACGCAGAAGTAACAGCCATCATGTTGGTTTCGAGGTTCTCGCCAAATCATGGGTGTTACGAACATTATTGCATCTCTTTTTCCACTGGACCATAACTATAGACATAATACACATTTCTGGCATACAATATGAGAAACCCATGGATTGCTTGATTACACAATTTTATTTTAAAGTATTGATGTTGCGCCTTTTTCACAGCGTCCGATATAGGTTTTCGATATTTTTCAAATATATATTCACAACAAATATAGCAAAAACAATCTGGATTAAGCACACAACATCTTCTTGACGAAGCCATATCGAAAACAGAAGCAAAATATATTATAGTGTCCAATAAAATATGAAATTCTAAGTAAAAATAGCAAATGAGGGTAGTCAAAAACAAAAGCTGTTAGAGAAAAATCGTTGGCGTATTTAAAAAATATGCATCCATTTGAAATAGAAAAAAAAAACAATCACAGGAAACAAATTTTTGTTTGTTTTGTTGACCAGTGTAATACAATGCACACAGATGGATACAGGAACATATGGAAAAATTGTCTTTTTCTATATGACGCGGAGAATGTGCCATTACTTTGGACATTAGAGCAAGATAAAACAGAGTTCGAGGTTAGTTAAGAATAGGTTCTCCCAGAATAATGTCAGTGTTTTAAGCAGTCCAAATCAATCTCCAGATTTAAATCATATAGAGAACTTGTGTAATGATTTGAACAAAATATTGTCGAAAAAAATTTTCAAAAATAGCGATGATTTATAGGGGAAAACATAAATAAATATGATACGAGATTACATTGGAAACTTGTCAGAGGTTGATTTCTAATATGCACAGACGAATGCAGAAAGTTCTCCAAACTAAAGACGGATGTACAGGATATTAGTCCTTGTTAAATATTATCTAATAATTTTTAATATAAATTTAACAAGTTTTTAATTTATGTATTTTTCTTTAAATGTATCTATTATTATATAGTAATGCAATATATAAAGCAAACTTGGGTGTATCTATTGTATTGAGCAGATATACCCCTATCAAAAAAAAAAAAAAAAAAAAAAAAAAATTAAATTCAAATGTTTTTTATTATTTTTTATTTATTTTAAAGCTGTGAAATTCAGATAAAAAATTATTCCTTATGTATATTTTATGGGAGAAATTAACTGATTTGTCAAATTTTCATAGAAAATAATTATATGTGCACGGCAAAAATTTTGTAAAAATTATTAATTTATATAACGTTAACTTTCAATATTCATGATTGTTATTAAGGAATTGTGTTAATTTAATGTACCATATCGTGGCACATATTCATATGACTTCCTTAAAATGTATTTCTCAAAATTGTAGTATACTGACATAAAATCATATTAAGTTGCTTAAATTTATCATATTGCTCAGAATCTAAATATAACTTAGCAGTTAGTATTCTCCGGAAATCCTTTATGCCATGAAAGTCTAAAACTCAATACTAGCCGCTAAACCGGTAGAATATTTCGCGAGCCAATAAACGCTTTTGGGACCCGAGCTAGTAACATCGACACATTATTTTGCTGTGGAATCCAATTTTTGCACAAAATTTATTAGCAAAGTTTATGAACTCATTGCCTAGTAAATTTATCCAGTGAATTTGTTTTGATAGGTGCAATAAATATTTCCAACTTCTCTACACCGAAAAAATTATAGCTAAAATATTTTTTAATAAATCATTGTTTGGTTGTAAATAAAATTTTATAAAAAAAACTTATTAGATTTCAGCATTATGTTTTATTGGTTGAAATGATTTTAAAATCAATACACAAAAAAAAAAAAAAAAAAAAAAATAAATAAATAAATAAAAAATTTTATGTATTTTGACAATTTCAGTAAAAAAATAAAATTATAAAAATTAGGAAATTAAAAAATATTAAATCCAACATTTGAGGACATATGGAGGTAAGTTATCTTTATTTCCTAACATATTTTTCTAATAACGATTAAAATTTATGTATCTTTCAGATGATTCGCAAGCAAGTAATGATAAATGTATTTTATCATAAAATAATTATAAGTAAGTAATTTTTTTTTTAAACAGTTTTTCGTTCTATGCTCTCTTCAAACGAAACTATTGCGTTCGATACAAATCTTCTGTGATCGTTTCACATAAACGAATGTTTGCACTTTCAGTTATTAAATTTTATCCACTTTTCATCGCCCGTAACAATTCGATACAAAAACGATTTGGTTTTGTGGCGCATTTCATTTTCTGCATCCGTGGCAACTAATTTCCTTGCTTTTGGATTAACCATGTGCTTTTGCATGTCTGAAAACTGTTGTTTGATTTACATGCAACAATTCTGCAAGCACTTCTTGCAGACTTTGTGCCAATCTCCAATTCTACATTTTCAAATATTTGTGACTGGCCGGAATGCTCCTTATCATGCATATCAAAATCACCACTTTTAGATATCAAAGCCACATCTAGGACAAGTAAGTTGTTGTGAATTGGAACTAATGTTAAATTTTAATAACGATTGGATTTTTTTAGGTCGATACCGTGCTATATATAACGTGAAAGAAACGTTAAAGGATCAGCATTTTCTAATTGTTTTGTTTTTAATTTATATGTATATTAAAGAACATTATTATTTCTGCATTCATTCATTTTTTTTTTAATTATAAAATATGCAATATTTGAAAAAATATAAATTTTTATTAAAAGTTTTATTGACTTAACAATAAATATTGTTTGAATATCTACTAAAAAAATCTATTAAATCTTATGAAAATTTTCAAATATTCAAATTTATACTCGTAAATAGTAAAACTATTTTAATAAGAAAAAAAAATTATATATTTTTTTTTGTCAATAAAACATTTACGAATTTGAATATTTGATTTTACTAATTCAGTGATAGGTCCGATTTCAGTAAAAAATATAATTGATTTTATAAATTTAGTATCAGAATATGAACTTTTATTTTTTCTGTGTATAGCTAAAGTCAGTTTATATTATGAGCGTTTTGCCACTATGAATGCGATTGAAGAATGTCCTTCGTGCACGTCGAATATCCAGGCAATGTTTATAATGAACACCTGGAACATTTAAATATAACATTTTTCAACTCTCATTCTCATGAACTCATGGTGTTGCACAGTGTGGGGTTCAAAAACTGAAATGGAAATAACTATAGAATTTCGGAATGGCTGTTCCGATTTCAATGAAATTTCACACAGTGATAATAGAGGTGTAGGGGAGATTGAGTTTCGTGTTTGGGCGATATAGACGTAATTTGGGACACAGGGTACAAATTTGTGTATTAAAAATATTAAAAACGATCCTGATTCGTTATATATTATCCGATTTAAGATTTTTATATGAGTAGATTTTGTAAGTCCTGATCACTAACGTATATGCAGGCTATATCTTTCAGTTTAAGAGATATTGGGCTTCAAAGATCAACATTTTTACTTTTTGACCTATCTTGGTGAAATTTTTTCGCTATAGCGGGTCCAAACTTCACCCGATTTTTTTTGAAATATTTTTTGTTTTACTAACCAAAAATAACAAAATTGTGTATAAAAATTTTGAAGAAATCTTTTCGGAATCAAAAGTTATATGCATTTGAATTAAAATTTTGAAAAAAGCGATTTTTCGACGTTTTTTTTTTTTTTTACCAAAGAATTAGTTACATTTTTTTTATTCTATACTATTCTGAAAGATAATCTTATAGAAAGTTATGTGAAGAAAAAAAAAAAAATGTAAAAGTTTTAATTTTGCGGGAACCAGGGTCTCTAAAATTAGAACTATTTTATAATAATTTTCCAATTTTTACCTTAATTTCTCAAATTGCAAAGCTTTATACGTTTGTAACAAAGTTAAAAGTAACAGCTATTTAAACTTTGTTACATACCTATAATACTTATATTTATTATTATGTACTTTTACATATCTGCACCCCATTAACATTTCACTCCTTTGCTCGTCTGTAACTACATTTGTTTACACCAATACATTAACGTATTTACTTTAGCTACCAACCTCATATGTTAGAGGGAATTAATAATTCTCATTTAGTTTGTTTCATTTTTCACATAAGTATTCTAAGGTTGGTTGAAGTAGTTGCGATTCGAGCGCTCTAGAATTTGCCAAAAACTAAGACAGCTGATCTTACAATATAATCTGCCTTGTTCCCAAGACACCTGGTATTGTGAAATCAGTCACTGTTTCTCTGGTACTCGGAACAATTCCGGGCGTCAGGGCGATACCACGCACAGCGACTTCGGTTGACTGTTTCGGACACAGCGGCTTCGGCTGACTGTTTTGGCACAGCGGCTTCGGCTGACTGTTTTGGCACAGCGGCTTCGACTGACTGTTTTGTCACAGCGGCTTCGGCTGACTGTTTTGGCACAGCGGCTTCAGCTGACTGTTTTGGCACAGCATTCTATCGTGAGATCTTGGATTGTACGTGCTTTTAATCGTGTGATTTAATAACAAGAGTGTCTTGTGGTATAAAGTTTTGCATTGATTTTTCCCATAAGGAGGAATTTTTGCAGGAGTTGAAATTTTTCTCGTTAAGAGGAAAATTAGTTGTGTGAAAAAGTGACAAGTGCCTTTTTGCTAGTTATTGTTGTGAGACTCCGCTGGCATTAGTCAGAGAAGTCTCAAAACTTTGTCCGGCGAAAAGTAAGATTGGGGATGAACCAACCTGAAGATTGGCGCTGCCACTGTTTTTTCTTGGTGATTGTGTTACCATACTTGTTGCTGACTGGTTTTGGACTTGGATTTCGATTGGTGAATTTGCTATTGGTTTTGACTGCCCCCTGGTGGATTTTAGAGTTGCTGACTGGTACTGTACCCGGACGTTGATTTTAGTTTGCTGTTCAAAGGTAGGTGTCGCATCTATTATTAGTTATAAGTACGATGCCGCCAGATCGACGCCGTCGAAAGGGGAAGGGCGATGCGTCAGACCTCTCGGAGGCGCCGACAGACGCAACGATGGGTCCGCCGCCAGCTCCGGTGCCGCGCGTGAGGCACACGGAGAGTGAGCTCTCGAGCTCAGAGGCGGACTGCGATGAGGGCAAGAGGTTTAAGCCGGGAACGCCGCTAGCGACCCGGGCTGCTGTTGCTGTCGCTGTGGAGGCTGGTGCTGCTGATGCTGCTGGCGCTACTAGCATTGGTGCTGGCTCTGCTGGTGCTAATGCTGGTGCTAGTGCCATGCCGAACGAGGGTGGCTCCAAGAGGGAGAGCAGGCCCCGAAGAAGGGCGCCTGGGGTTGTAACTGCTGAAGCATCTGCCGACGCTGTGGTTGGGGAGATGAAGGCGGTTACTGGCAGCATGGTGGATGTGGTTTTCGCGGAAGGTGTGGCTTCCGATCTTGCCAAGCGGATAGTCGAAAACTGTAGGCGCTACGAGGCTTTGCTCATGAGGGTGGTGGCCGAGAACGAGATGCTGAGGGGACGGTTGGAGGTGTATGAAGCTGCTGGTGGACGAGTTGTACCGGTGGGAGCTAGGGAGCAAATGATGCCTCCTGCTTCTGCTGGTGCGTCTCGTCCGGCAGTGCGTGCACCTGCTGCTGTTCCTGCAGTGCCCGCGGTCCCGACCCATAAACCGGTGGAGACGTGGTCGGTGGTGGTGAAAGGTAAGAGCGGGACTAGTTCCAAGGAAGTAGTTAACAAGGTGGTGGAACAGGTTGGACCTACGCTGGGTGTGAGGGTGCACGAGGTGCGTCCCATAAGGGATGGCGGAGCCGTGATCAGGACCCCTTCTGTGGCGGAGAGGCGAAAGATCGCCGAGAACGCCAAGTTCGCAGAAGTTGGTCTGGAGGTGAGCGTGCAGGACAAGTTGGGCCCTAAGGTCGTCGTACAGAGAGTTCACTCGGAGATCTCGCCGGATGAATTCATGTCGGAGCTGTACGAGATGAACCTTAAGGGTTCACTGTCGCAGGAGGCCTATAAGAGGAGTGTTCGCCTGGCTAGTAGCCCTTGGAAGGCTGGTAATGGTAGTGGTGGAGCCCAGGTCAATGTCGTCCTGGAGTGCACTGAGCGAGTGAAGGATATATTGGTCGTCGCTGGAGTGTACATAAAGTGGTTCAGGTTCGGGTGCAAGATGCCGTACAGGCATGTTATAGATGTCTGGGTTTCGACCACCGCGTTCGTGAATGCAGGATGAGTGAGGATGTCTGCCGTCGTTGTGGCGCTGTTGGCCACTGGGCTACGCAGTGCCAGAATGAGAGGCGCTGTCGCAATTGCGCCTTCAAGGGACTGCCGGCGGATCATATGCTGATGTCGTCAGCATGCCTTGTTTTTGCTGCTAGGGTTGCCAGGGTGAACGCTCGACACTAGGATGGATCTGCAGATAGTTCAGCTTAACTGCGGTTGTGTGCGAGCTGGGTCAGGCGATGCGCAGTAAGGGTGCGATTTTTGCATTGGTACAGGAGCCATACACTACGGGTGGCTCTGTTAGGGGGCTTCCGGGGGGTATGCGAGTCTATACGGACAGTGGGGGGAACTCCGCAATTATAGTGGATGACCGTGACATTGACTGTACGTTAGTTAGTAGTAGCGAATGGGGGGTCTGCATTTCTGCGGAAGGGCAGTTTGGTAGGGTGCTATTAGTGAGCATGTATTGTAGGTTTGGCTGTCCATTGGAGCCCTATCTAAGGTATATGGATACGGTGCTACTCATCCTAGGTCTTGACGCAAATGCATCCTCTCCTATGTGGTTCTCCAAGATGTCCAGGCATTTCCCTGGATATCAGAACTAGGTGCGAGGTAGGATGCTCAGCGAGTGGATGTTAACGGTGAGCGTCGGCGTATTAAATACGCCGAGTAGTCTGTATACTTTTGATGGTCCTAATGGCGTCAGTGACATTGACGTAACAGCTGCAAATGGGGCGGCGCTGACTGCTTTTAGTTTTAGGTGGAGGGTGTGTGACGATTGGGGCGTGAGTGATCACAATCTCATTGAGATTGGGGTCTCTTGCCATGAACGTACGCGGGTGACAGCACCTCTTAGAAGGTGGAGAGACAGGGATGTGAACTGGGACATTTACGCGGAATTTGTCAGGGCGGCTGCTTTATCGCAGCCAATAGAAGGCTTTAGGGCACGGACTATAGATGACCAAGTTGAATTGATAGATCAGTGGATGTGTTCAGCTAACGACACCTTGCTTGGCCGATGTCGAAAGACCAGGCCCGGCAGGGTTAGTTGGTGGACCCGCGAGCTTGATGAGATGCGAAGGTCTGTCAGGCATCTCCGGATTCGTTTCCAGAGGGCCAGGCGCACCGGCGCGGATGATCTTGCTCAGCGTGAAGCTGACTATCGGTCTGGCTTGAGAACGTACAAGGACAGAATTGTTAGGGTTAAGGAGGACGATTGGAGGAGTTTCGTACGGGACAATAGGGATGACCCCTGGGGTGCGGCGTATCGTATCTGCAGGGGCAGGAATAATAGGCAGGCAGACATAGCATCTCTCCAGGTTGGTGATGTTATATTATCGACTTGGAGAGAGTGTACTGAAGAACTGTTGGGGGTTTTCTTTCCTGGTGCGGAGTCTGTCGACTACTCTCCTCTCATTAGGGAGATGGTCCTCCAAACTTAGATAGATCGGAAATTGCGGACAGTATTTGCTGGGTCAAGAGCAGGAAGTCTCCGGGTATGGATGGTATGACTGGAGAGATGTGCAAAAGCATCTGGAAGGCCATACCTGAGTACTTGGAGGCAATCTTTGGGAAGTGTCTTAGCGAGGGTTATTTCCCTGGGGCTTGGAAATGTGCTCGCGTTGTCGTGCTCCTGAAGTCTCCTGATAGGGTGAGGAGTAATCCTCGCTCTTATCGGGGCATCAGTCTCCTTCCGGTGCTTGGAAAAGTGCTGGAAAGGGTTATGGTGACAAGACTGAAGGAGAGCGCCAATGAGGGTACTTCCGAGTTCCAATTTGGCTTTAGGGAAGGTAGGAGCATCGAGGATGCATGGATACACGTTAGGAGAAGTGTTAGCGACTCGTCTGCCAAATATGTCCTAGGCATATTTGTTGATTTTAAGGGTGCGTTTGACTATCTCTCGTGGGATAGCGTTCTGCGTAGGTTGGACGAAGTGGGCTGTCGGGTGTTAGCTCTATGGAGGAGCTACTTCAGCGGCAGGAAGGCTTGTGTGGTAGGTGCCAACGACACGGCTTGGAGGGACGTCGCTCGGGGCTGTCCTCAGGGGTCCATCTGTGGTCCATTTATATGGAACATCATGATGGATCCTCTGTTGGAGCGCCTTGGCCGTTCATACAAGTTGTGCGCGTATGCGGATGACTTACTTATCCTTGTGGAAGGCCAGTCTCGTGCTGAGCTGGAAGCTAGGGGTGAGGAGGTCATGCGTGACGTATGTGAATGGGGCGATCGTGTGGGCGTCGAAGTGGCGATGGACAAGACCGAGATGATGTTGCTCAAGGGCAGATTGTCTCGGGGTCGTCCTCCACTCATTCAGGCTGGCAGCGTTAGTCTCAGATATGCGACTCAGGTCAAGTATCTGGGAATAATGATGGGGGAGAGGATGAACTTTTTAGTTCATCTTACTCACGTTAGGGACAAGCTGACTGCTGTTGTTGATAAAGTTAGGCGCATCCTTAGAAGTGACTGGGGCCTATGCAGGCGGGCTGTCCGTACTGTGTATGAGGGCCTTTTCGTCGCTTGTGTGGCGTTTGGTTCTCCTGTGTGGTATGAGACGGTCATGTCTGTTGCTGGTAGGAACAAGGTTTTGTCGTGTCAGCGGGTCGCTATGTTAGGGTGTATGCCAGTTTGCCGGACAGTTTCGACTGACGCTCTGCAGGTCCTGTTAGGTGTAGCACCCCTTGACCTGGTGGTAATACGTCGTGGTATTATATTCAAGATCAAGAAGGGACTACCACTTCTTGCTCATGATTGGGTTACTGCTGTTGATCTGGTGAATGGGGAAGTTAGGCGAAATAAGGCACTCCTAGATGAGTGTCTTGTTTCTAGGTGGAGGACGCGATGGACGAACAGCGACAAAGGGAGGGTAACGTATGAATTTATACGGGACGCGGACTTTGTACGTGGACGCCCGGACCTTGGTTTTGGCCTGAGTCTTGCATTTTTACTGACGGGACATGGCTCACTCAATGCATTTTTGTATAAGAGAGGTCTGTCCGACACTCCGGACTGTGGGTGTGGGAGGGGACAGGAAGAATCGTGGCACGTAATTCTTACGTGCCAGCATACTGGGGCGGGATGGGATTACAGTAGGGTCTTAGAGGACAGTAGGACTTTAGCGAGGTTGGATGCGTTTGCGCGTGAGGTATTTGCTATGAGAAGTAGGAGACTTAGCGGAGGTGGCTCTCTGCAGAGCCACTCTTAGTTGTTGGACTCCGATGTCGCCGATGTTGCCTCTTCTGCGATTAATGTCTGTCCCAGCTGTTGCGGTTGTTCCTGCCGATACCGGTTGCTGATGTGCGGTTGCTGTAGCTCCTGTAGGCCTTGTCTAGTTTTTACCGACGTTGCTGGTTGTGTTTGTCCTGTGCGTTCGCTTGGGCTGTACTCCCTTCTGGGGTACTGGGGTCATCCGTGAGGGTGGCCTAGTCTAGTGTTGTCATTGTCGTCTCTCGTTCGTATCATCCCTTGCTGGTGCCACACCATGTGGCCAATGAGTCGCCCGTGAGCGCGATTGTTAAATGTCAGTGTGTCCTTTGTGTGTGTTCATACTTGTGGCTGTATGTTGCATGTTTGATGTTGGCGAGTGGCGGGCCACCAGTCCCGAACTATTTGGAGTTCAACAGGTAGTAGTCAATTTTGGGTGCGAAGTCCGACCGGTGACTTAATACTGGTACCACGGGCGTCAGGAGCCCCTGGAACTTGTTTCCAGCCTGACAGTTGGAGTGGCCTCCTGGGGAGCTTTTCGTAGTGGCTGTGGTTTAGACCCAAATCGCGGGTAGAGCGCAAGCTCAGTGTGGAGTTGCATTGCAACCGGGTGCCGTGACCCATAGAACGGAAGGAGTTTTAGATAAGCTCCGCTCCTCACCAAGGGGGAAAGCATGTCCAAATACATGTCTTCAAATTGGTACTCAGGTGTAGCAGTTTGTTGCATCTGGGGGCGCTGGTGGGCGCATTGTACTCACCCGGTGTTAAGACCACCGTGGGGTTGGGCCGCCAGGCAGGTACCCACGTAAATCTTGAACATATCTGTTTTGGCACAGCGGCTTCGGCTGACTGTTTTGGCACAGCGGCTTCGGCTGACTGTTTCTCTTAGACTAACGCTGAATTTTGTAACCTAGATTTAAGGAATTGTATTATTTAAATTAGTATTCGTAAGATATCTTTAAGTATCGTAAACGATCCGGCGTGCTGCATAATACTCGAGGGAGCCGAATCTTCGATCCAGCATCTACCAGTTATAAAGCCGATTTACCTGCGAAGTACCCGACTAAATCCCTGCGTATCATCGCACTGCCGAATCTTCGATTCAGCATCTACCAGTAATAGAGCCCGATTCACCTGCGAAGGACCCGACTGAATCCCTGCGTATCATCAGGCTGCTAGTAATTTATCTAACACAAAATATTTATAAATACTATCGATAACTAAAACATTGAATTATTAAATAAAGATATACTGTATATTTGAACCGCGGAAAGGGTAAATAAATTGTGTTCTCACTTAAGGTTCGTGGATCCCGTAAGTCGACCCTGGACACAACTGAGCTACCTCAGCCGACGACAAAACCACGTTACACGTTTTAGCAATAGAAATTTTTGCTCCCCGTAATCGGTTGGTCAGATATGTAAAAAAAAATTTTAAAATCGCATTATTGGAAATTTTTGAAAGTTTTCTGAGAATTGGGGGATTTCTGTTGATAAATCTATAAAAATAACTTTTGTTTCAAAATAAGCGTCAAAACTATATACAACTGCAAAATTTCATTAAAATATATATATTAATAAAAATGTTATTGCATAATTAGTAATAGCACAAAAACTCGCGGTTCTAGCTCGATTAAAGTTTTTCCAATTTTTTCCTTCACACAATTTTGTTATATGTTACTTAAGAAAATTTGTATATAACAAAAAAAGAATATGACCACTTTTTGGAAAAAATCTACCTTTTTGAAAAGTTCATATTTAAATGCCTATAACTTTTGACTCCGTAAATAGTTTTTAAAAGGTATCATATGGTCGGGCTTGATCTATATTGTCTCACTTGTTTTACGTGCTAATGTTTCTGACGAGGATATCCATATCAATCGCATTTTTAAATCGGTTAATGCAAAATTAAATTCTTTATTTTACACTTATTTCAAATAGGATTTGTGACAAAAACATATTGCTTTTTCAAATTTCTGGTTAACATAAAATTACAGAATTGGGGTAATGTGGTAAAATATATTGGCGTAAAGTGGAATGTATAATTTTACATTTTTTGCAGGTTTGCTGAAAATATAAAATTGTATACTTACAGTTTTTAATTCAAGGATTTGAATATATATAAGAAAAACTAATAAAATAGATCAAAAATGTGATGTCTTAGTAAAAGCAATAGAACATATGAAAATTGAAAATATAATGATATGTCATGCGCTACGATCAGACTTAATATGCCGACACAAAGAACAAAAATTGCTGTATTTTGGGGCGTGACAAAAAATTAATTTGTCGAAAAACCATTAGATTTTCTTTCATTATAGGGGGTGACTGGCACAATTTACTTATTTATTTATTTATCTTTTTTTTCTACATCCTTAAATATCGCCTAATATATTGGTGAAGTATATTTGTATTTCTTGTCTTTAAATGAACTAGTTTTGATATCATTAGCTTGTGTAAAAACAGTAATTTCTCTTACTAAACAAATAATTTTGTAACAAGAAGAAAATGGTTCTTTCTAGAACTTTTTTCAAAAATTTCGAATACTTTCATATCTTTAATAATTTACAAATTTAAATTCGTTAAAAAATCAAATATTTTGTTTTAATCTCTCAAGTAAAAGTGATGTTCTTTTTGCTTACGAAAATCATTCACTTGTTGGTACATTGTTTTGAATTTCGGTAATAAAATCGCCATTTTTGGAGTCATAAGTCTGAAAATTATGTTAAATTTTAAATAAGTGGATTAATATACTGTTACGAAAATTAGTTTTATAAGTTTAAATTAAAGATTTTAGAATTTTCTAATTTGTAATGTCTGTATATTAATATATTAGTATATAATATATATATTTATATTTAAATAAAAATTAATTGTGATTTATTTTAATTATTTAACGTCGAGACTATTTGAACAAATACTTATCACGACAAACGGCGAAATTTTATCAAGATAAAAATTTTTCTAAGTAGGCAGAATTTATTAGCATTATTGCAACGCACTGTGGTTCCAAAATGCATATTGTTTTTTTTTTATTTTTTTTGTCTGTAACTTATGATGAACCATTAGAAATATCTCAATAAAGTTTTAAGTGGCCAGTGACGGGGTGGTTTCGAGTTGTTTTGAGGAGAACAGATTTCTAGCAGGTAAGAGAGGGAGTGGGTACACCTCCAAAGTTGTTCACCACGGGTATGTATTTTTTTTTTATCACCAAAAATTCATTTACGATTTGACAGAAAAAAATTTATGTACAGATATTCCTTGTAAATCTCTACAAAAAATATGCTCACATATGTAGGTTTTTCAGTTTAAGAGATATTTAGGTCAAAATAAATATTTCTTTCATTGTTAGCCTCCTTTTTTTCAAGTTTTTTAAACTTGGTGACCTTTATATTGACTCTAGGTCCAGATTTCTTAAAAAATTCTTAATAATATTGCTGCAAGAATCGTATAAATATATAGATCCGATAAAAAGTTATATTAATTTGAAGTTAAAACTTTAAAAAAATTTCATATTTTGTTGGGTTGTTTTTAAAAAAGTGTGGTAATATTTTTTACTTATAAAATTTGTTTTTTGTTCTATCCTATATAATTTGTTTAAATTTGTCAAAAGTAATCTTAATGTAGATGCATGTAAAGCAAGCCCGGAGGCAAAATATAGATAAACTTATTTCAAAATCAGCGAATTAAAAAAACTCCCACTTTTTTGTACCAAAATACCTAATATTCTAACCCGGAAAAAACATGCTACAAAAATTGGCTTCTTTCATTAAAATAATCATTATAAGAGGCGTCCGGCAGAAAATACTTTTTGTGTGTTTACCCAATATATGGAGGTATTTAATTAACATTTTTTTTTCAATCCCAGCTTTGCGTTTTGAGAATTTTACAAACAAATTTATCAAGATTTTGGAAAATTGACAAAGTTTGTATAGAACTTGTGAGAAGACCGTTGCCTCAAGCGTCTCTGTGTTTGCTTTACACGTATCTAAGTTAAGATTATTTTTGAAAACATTAAACAAAACAGAAACAAAATCAAATTTTATAAGTGAAAAAATATTGCCTCCTTTTTTGAAAAAAATGAATGCTTTTAAAGTTTCAAATCTAGACTAATATAACTTTTAACGGATCTATATATTTATATTACTCTTGTAGCAGTATTATTAAGAATTTTGTAAGGAATCTGATAATATTTCCAAAAATTTTAGTGGTAATATAAAGCCCTCCAAGTAAAAAAATTAAAAAAAAAATGAGGCTAAAAATGAGAGAAAGATTTATTTCGACCTAAATATCTCTTAAAACAAAACAGATAAACATGTAAGCGTATTTTTTGTAGAGATTTACAAGGACTATCTATATATGAAATTATTTTCTGTCAAATCATAAATGACTTTTTATCGATTTTTTTTAAACAATTATATCCTAAGGTGACCAACTTTGAATATCTACATATTCCTCCTCTGACCCGCTCTTGAATTATTATTTTTGATATATAATTTATTATTTTGTATATATTGTTTATTATATATATATATATATATATATATATATATATATATATATGTGTTAATTTTGAAATAAAATATAGCCTTAAAAATTAAATCAGCTTCTTTGAAAAAAATAATAATTTTTTTTTAACGTTTTATTTATTTATTTATTAGGCCTGCCAATGAGTATTTAAATCTTAAAACTAAAACTAAATCAAATTATTCTCTATTGAGAGCAGAGATAACATAAATTGACTCTCATATTATCAGGGTGATAAATCATTTTTACGAAGCCTTGAATATGTTCGAGCTTCTGCAAGGTGTCTTGCAAGTGGATAACTATGCAATTTTGCTTTGTATTTTGCTTGGAATTTCCTAAACTCATCTTTTACCGGGAGTACACCTACATTAATCCTTATGGATGTTCTCGTTTCTTATATATTATGTTGTACCCGTCATGGTTCTAAGAATTTTTGATTGGGCCCTCTGTATAAGATCAATGGTCGTATTGCTGGCTGTTC
This sequence comes from Protocalliphora azurea, assembly GCA_932274085.1. NCBI lineage: Eukaryota > Metazoa > Arthropoda > Insecta > Diptera > Calliphoridae > Protocalliphora > Protocalliphora azurea. Next base: position 99,306,922 of record OW026519.1, on the reverse strand, counting down.
CCCAAAAATGGATGCCATATTTCCAAATTGTTTTTAATACGGTTTTGTACAGGATGACTTTACAGTTAAGGCTTAGTTTTGATTGCTTATTGATTAACCAATGAATGCTGGAAGCTTATGGAGCGTAACTGGCAGGCTACTGCTATCATACGACTTCAAGTATGATAGCAGTAGCCTGCCATCATATGTGAGTCCCACCTTCCCTGATAACGCTTTTCCATAGTCCGAAGATCCTGATGAAATCTATTACCCTGCTCCTCACTAAAATCACACAGATTTTGAAGAAATCGGTCTAAATTCGAGTGCACCCTAGATCTTGCAAGTTCAATAGCATATACTCAATAAGCTCTACATGATCGCCGGTAACATGTTTTATTTTCGGGTACGATAAAATGTTACGTGGGTTTCCTGAATAAGCAAATTTTTTCTTTTAAAAGAGATACTAAAATTTCAGAAGCTTCTTTCGGTAAGTTCAGATCTCTTACTGAGTTATTTAGTTCTTTCTGATTAAACCGTTGAGTTTCTGAGAGGCTAAATTTGTAGTCTGCAACAGAGTCTTCACTTGTGTATTTCGTTCGGGTTCACAAAGATTTGGACCATCAGAAGATGTGCTGGGTTGTACCTCTCGTAATTTTAATTGAGGTCGTTAGGCAGAAAATAAGTTAGGATAGGACCATTTACTTTGATTTCAGGCTTAATTACGTTTATTTTAACAAGGCAGAAGAGCAGTATAACATTATCTAGAGATAATGAATGGTTTCCTGGATGTATAGTGAAGGTCTTAATTTCTACTCTCTTATATGGGTAAATTGATTTTTGCTTTGTAATACATTATGATGTGTCATTAATATACTACTATTGATAGTAAGATGATTTATATATAAATTACCTTCATGTATTCTTAGATAAGATTAATTTTTATCCCCACTTTCTAAAATATAAAATTCTGGTTTCTCCAAATTTAATGTGACCTTAAAATCAACATTATTAAGCAAGTACTTTTGTTGATTAAACACATATACATGAAGTTTTCCTAAAAGCTCCACCTTTTTCCCATTCTTACATAATTTTTTTCCTTTATCTAAACCGGGATTTTCTTTATCGATTAATGAATTAATTTTATTCACATCTGTAGCCCAACCACACGATTCAAGATGGGTAGATCTAGCATCATTCCCATAATTGAGCAATGTTTCCATATATGCTCTATAGTGATAGTTGTTGTCAGGTTGAGATACACTTTTATTATTAAAATGAACTGTACAATTCCTAAATATGGAATGCAACAAGTTATTAACAACGCCTCCAGTTCCTTTGAATTCAAGCACTATTCTAAGATAAATACTATTAAGATCTCTATATGTTTCACCATTCCCCAATGATACAAATTCAATTGTACTAGAGTTGTCCAATGAAGCGATTGGATTATAACATATTTCTTCTGTTTTAATTACACTAGTTTGAATTGGGGGGGATTCAAATAAATCCAATTCATTTTTCATACATTCTATAAATTCCGACATTTTAAATTTCTAAAAATATCGTTAAAGTTCTTTCCTCTACAACGTTTGGATTTATAATGCGGTTTTTGTTTTAAGCGTTTAAGTTTTATATGATGCCCTTTACTTTTCTGCATTGTTTTTATTTTTTCAATAGTAGCTTCTTTGATATTATTCATAATTTTTCTCACTTGATTAAATAGAATATCTTTCACAGGTTTTGTTCCGATTTCCTCCAAAATTTCTTTTCCAATGTCTAATGACTTATTTTATAAATAATTTAATCCTGTTTTCAAGAATGGTTTCAGGTGTGAAAACAAAAATGAAAACAGTGATCCAATACCACGCCCATATTCCACAAACCTTGGTGTATGATATATTTCACCAATATTTTGAACATTATTTCCAGACTGTTTATTATAATAATTTGTATACATCACATCCATGGTTATTACAAAAATGATTTAAAATTTTACTAAACATTTATTCTATATATTTTTTAAAGTGTAGAGTACAATAAACTGGTATGAATTCATTCAAACTTATTATTCCTCCTTCATCATTTCGAATCATTATAGATATATTATTAATGTTATAAGATTCAATAGGAAAATATTCAATTCTATTAAAATTAATATAATTTTTCAATGTGGATATTGAAAATATTTTCAAACATTTAGTTTTTTTATTACCTACATGTCGTGGTTTAATTATATCAGTGTAAATAAATACAATTTCATTTATATCTGGTGAAAAGACTTTAGTAAAATAATTTGTCATATTATCTGAAAATTTGGTTAAAGATTTGTGCAGAATGTGGTTTGTTGATGTTAAAATGGAATCCTTTTCAACGTTTTATAATTCATCTCTACTAGTATAAGAATGAAATTCGTTGACTTTCTTTTCTGTTGCTAAATTTGTTTGTGAGGTATCATTCTTTAACTTATTTAAAGGATTTGATTTTTTATCACTTAATTTTTTTTTTTTTTTTTTGTGTATACATTACTTTTTGGAGTATCACTTAATTTATTCAAAAGATTTGCTTTATTATTCAGATTGGGGTTCGTTATCATAAAATCATTAGAGCTTTCTAAGAGTTCGTGAAATTTTAATATTCATTATTTGCACTATGCTTCAATATTTTTGTTTTTCCATGCACTATAGCTTGTGTGACATTTGAAATTGTATTTCGTTTTCTACGTTTGACAATGTTTTGATTATTTCTTTCCAGTAATGAAAATGAAATATCTGATAATCCAACTACCCAGTGATCATCCAAATTCTTTCATCAAATATTCTTTCAATAATTTATTTAATATATCTATCTATTTATAATTTTCCTGCATACTAAATTGTTTCCACATTTTATTCTTTAAAGTTCTATTAAAACGTTCAACTATTGATGCCTTCATACTGGAAAAAGAGTGGTAATGGTTAATTTCATATTCTTTCATAATAGATATTATAACATTCTTTCCCTTGATCACAATGGATATTTTTAGAAGATTTTCCTTTGTTTAATTTTATATTATGTTTTAATGCTTTCGAAATTTCTATTCCAGTTTTAGTTTTTAGTGGTAATATGTATGTATACTTTGAAAATACATCAATTACAGTAAGCATATATTTAAAACATTTATTAAATTTTGCACACGGTATCATTTCCACTAAGTTAATCTGCCATGTATCTAAAATACCCTTTTGAATAAATCGTCGGCGCTGAAAGCTCTTTCTCGCTTGACGATATAGTTCATCAACAAGAATTCTTTTACTCATATTTATATTTATAGAATGTTAATGCTTCACTTCATTTAAATGTCGTATACAAAAGTGTAAACATGCTTCAACAGTTTATATATCCATTCACTATGATGATTTGTGGTCCCTCTGGTTGTGGGAAATCCACATTTATTATGAATTTGATAAAAAATCAACATTTAATATCTAAAAACATAGATCGTGTTATTTGGTGTTTTGCAGAAAAAAATTCTCTTCCGAGAATTAACAATGTAGAGTATATACAAGGTATTCCAGAGGATTTTGCTACTGCAGAAAATGAATCAGTTTTAATAATATTGGATGATTTAATGCTTGAATCATCTAATAAAAAAGTGTGTGAACTTTTTACTAAGGGATCTAATCATAGAAATTTAGCCGTTATTTTAGTAACACCAAACATTTTTCATAAAGGTGCTTATTCCAGAGATATTTCTATAAACTCTAAATATATAGTTATGTTTAAAAACCCTAGGGATAAGTTACAATTTCAATATTTAGCTCGCCAAGTGTACCCAGAAAACTCAAAAGCTCTATTTGATGTATATAATAAAGCCTTGTTTAGACCTGCGCGAAATTACGAAATTTCATGCCGAAATTACGAATGAAATCTAGAGTGTTCATACTGGCTAGATGGCATTTGATGTAATTTCGTGAACAGCTGATACTTATTGTTTACATTTTTAATTGTTATAGGCGTAAATAAAGTATTTTGAAATGGAAATAAATAAGAAACAGTCACTTACTGAATTGGAAATTATTAATTTGAAACAATTAAAAATGTAAAAAGATAGGTTTCATTTTGCAAAACCACTTTAATAATTAATTTTAATATTTGTGTTTAAATTTAAGATCAGCTGTCAATTGTTTTTTTTTCTTCTCACGGTTGAAACATGCAGTACATAGTTGAAAAAAGTCTTTTTTCCAACCATGTATAGAGTTGCACGGAAATGGGCATCGTAATTTCAATGTAATTTCGCCGAAATTACAAAAAATTATGTAATTTCGCAAGTGTCAAAATGTATGGGAAATTACGTAATTTCAACTTGATTTCGTCGGTCTGAATGCCCTATAACTGTACGCAACTGGCTCATGGTTATTTATTAATTGATCTCACTCAACAAATACACAACGCATTAAGATTTAGAACGGATATTTTCAATAAAAGTCACTATTTAATATTTGCAAATATAAACAATGACCTCGAACCTAAAACTGTTGAAGGAGAACAAACATATTCTTTACGTTCTTAAGAAACAGATCCTAAACTACGAAATGCAATACTGAAACATGTTGATGATGTTGTTATTAAAACAATAAATGAAATACTTTTTAATATAATTAATGAGAACCATAAAATCAATAAATCAGTTTTTGACAAAATAAAACCATGTAAAATAATTTATCCAAATTAATAGTTCTTAATCCATCAACTTACGATAAATTTAAAATTAAATATTCTGATTCAAATTTTCTACATCGAAAACTAATACCAATATATAGTTCACACACACTAAAAGATATTATATTAAACAAGAATTAGCCAAATATTTAATTGGAAGCCAAATATCATCTTCTCATCAAACTAAAAGTTCTAAATTGAGTAACCTACGTGATAATGAAACACAAACTAGGAAAATATATAAGAAACATATTGAAACTCAAACAATGCAACCAGAGTCAAGTAGTGTAGGAACACAATCTAATATAAATTTACCTGAGGAAATTTATACTAATGAAAATTATGATGAAATTGATATGGATACAACATTACAAAAACTTAATCCTACTTCTGCCTCTTCAGCAGCTAAACGACTTAAACATTTTTCAAATAATGGAACACCAAAAATAAGAATATTGTCAAAGGATGAAAATCACAAAAATTTGAAGCAATCAACTTTACCATATCAATATTCTCCTCGACTAACTAGAAATCGTAAAAAGTTAGATTACGAAATAGAAAATGTACAATGGAATATATAATATATAATAAAAGACATATATTTATTATTGTTTCATTGTGATAACATAAATATCAGTGTCATTTTCATTAAAAAATATATTTTAATAATATCTTAAGGAGTTAACTCTATTCAATAGAAATATATACATTTGAAGTTCTACTTATGTAAACTTTAAATAAAATTAGAAAATATGAAAGTATTTAAATTATTAAATGTACAACTTAAACATCTACATTCATTAAATATTCATCATCTGATGAATCTTTTAAAAATTCTATATACTCACTATCAATATTCAAGAAAATATCGTCATCTATCTCTGTAAAAAAGTTATCAAAGTCACTTTGAAGTCTAAAATGTCCTCGCGCATAAGTATTTATTTGGTCAGAAGCAATAATTCTTTTATCTTCCGCATAACTCAAAACAACTTTATGTAATTTTTGTGTATACAACTGGTGAAACTTCGATCTAAATGTATGCATTGTATCAGAAATTATTTTTCTTTCAAATAATGACCTTTTGTAGTCTATTATTGATAAATTTTGTATACATGATTTTTTAACTCCTTTAGATTTCTTTACCTCCTCCATGTCAACCGTTTTGAATGAATACATTTTTGATCGAAGTCCCACAAATTCTTTCATAATTTTCCCGCTATTCTCATCTTTCATCATGCCTAGAACTTTCTTATTTAATATTGGGAGTTTAAATATGTTATTGGGATGATACTCTGATGTATCAAACCTTGAGGCAATATCTTCACGAATATCACTATAAAAATCATCTGTTTTTATAGTGTATATGAATGAGTCTGTATCCATATAATTCAATGTTAAATTAGACTGAAATTTTAGTTTCATGTATTGATAATGGAAATCATATACATTTTCCATTTTGAGAGTTCCAGCACAGCAAAGCCTAAATAAATTGGTTTGTTTTAAGTTATTTGCATAACCTTTAACTGAACTGCAAACATGTTTTCTGAAAATTGAGTTATACTCGAAAAATTAGGCTTTGAAATTAATGCTCTAGCTCCTAAATGATTACACCTTGTTGTTTCCCAATCTGTAACAATTTTTATATCTTTGTGTTTATGAACATTTTCCATAGTTTTTCCATATACAGAATTATTTAATAATTAAAAAAAAATCTTTTTCAAAAGCATTTTTTGCTCTTGTTCTGTGGTATGTATTCAAATCTACATATATTTTTAACCATGGAGATTGTTGAAATTTTAATGCTCTGTGCATTTTTTTTTAATATCAGTCCATTCTTTAAACATTGTTTAAGAACTTTATAATGGATCTGATATTTTGTTTTTGGTGTTAGATCTGCAATCAACTTCCTACATTTATTTTATCAACAAATTTATTTTCTGGGCAAAAGGGTAAATCATTATGAAATTCATGTAAATAGTGTGGATATTCTAAATCTACCTCCAAAAAATTTCCAATATCAGATGTATCCGATATAGTAGTTACATCAATAACTTCTAAAGCCGCATCATCATAAATCCACTCGAATTCTCCATATGGGAGATATTCTGACATGGACCAACCATACAAATTGTTAACATCTAGATACATTAAATATTCAAAGTCTTCTAAATATTTATTATTTGCTCTAGAATATCTCTTTGAACATTGTACTAGTCCTCCTCTAATACCGTCTGCTATAAAATTATACATATTGACGTCACTTAAAAGTTCTAACCTTATATTAGTTGTTCTTAACATTGCATCCCACGATAAACCTGGAACAGTATAATATTGGCATGGGTCAAGTTTGTATATACTTTTACAAATACTTCTAAAATTTTGAAAAATATCTGTTAAGAGGAAAACATCTGTTTTTAAATACAATTTGGTGTGATCTAACAAGTTATTACATTTAAAAGTTGTCCAAACCGATTTAGCATGATCATAAGTTTCATCAGTACAATGCGAATTATTTAAAATATTATAAAATTTTTCTTTAGCAGGAAGATTAGTTTCATTAAAGCGCTCCTTCAATATAAGAATAAGGAAATACTCCTTTTCTTCTGAGTAAATCAAATTGTTATTTTTGATTATAAATCTTATTTGGAATTTGAAAATCACTGTCATTTAAATTTTTGGCTAAAGATTCTAAGCTGGAGGCCATAAAAGGAAAAGAGTATAAAAACCGAATTTCAAATTCCTGATTTTCTTCAACTGTTATAAATTTTGATAAAGATATATATAGTTCCTTATTAAGAGGAATTCCTTTATATCTCCCTCAAATTGTGAAAGTTCTTTCATAAATAAGTGACAATCATAAGAGGAAAAATTATGAAAGAATACTGGTATGAATTTGGTTATTTTATAATTAATACTACATGAGCTATGGGCTGCTCCTCTAAATTTGCAAGTTAAATGACAGTGATCCCGTAATTTGTCCGCTCCTAAAATTTGCTTACATATGTGACAAATTGTTGAGAGATTATTCAAAATTGTTTCATCATTGCTGTCATTGTTACGACCTTATTTAAATAGTTTCCGTAAATTTCTTTTGCATCATTAATCATTAGTGCTGTCATTGTTACGACCTTATTTAAATAGTTTCCGTAAATTTCTTTTGCATCATTAATTAAATTTTCTATGAATATTGTAGGAGCATCATTGCCAAAATAAATATTGAACTTATCTGAGTTATCATTAAAACTACACTTAATATAATAACTAAAAGCACAAGCTATATGTTTTTGTATATTTACTTGCTCGTTATCAATTTTTTCCAAATACGTCTCAAAATCAGCATATATAACGAACGGTACATCTAACTGCTTCTAATAATTTTTAAAATATAAAACGTTATTATCACCCTCAGGCATTTTCGGTACTACTTTGTTGCAGTTAAGATCATGATCTTGCATTATCTTCTCATTTGGAGAGTATTGAAGACATGCATTACAAATGTAAACTCCATGGTGGGAGGTTAAACTTGATCTTACTAATCTGAAATATTTTAATAATAATAATTTAATTTATAAAATATGTAGTTAATTTTTATTTAAATTACCTTCCGATATCTTTAATAAAAACGTAGTGACACCATTCTTCGCACATAAGAAGAAGAAGATTTATGTGATGATTCTTTACCACTGATGTGAGGTAATATGGTCCAACTATAGTATTACCTTCGCAGCCAAATACATTAATGCTAACGTTTTCATTCTTGCTTTCAAATATCTTTATATCTTTTAACTTCATTGGAAATTCTAGTTTTTCAAAATTTAGCAGCTCATTTTCCACACATATTTTCTTATCATTTAATTAAATGTTTCCAAATCCATTACAATTCACAAATCCATTTGCTTCATTATATAAGAATGAAGCGATGATACGCCACTTGAAACAATATTCATCATCATTTGGATAGTTGAAATAGGCATCTTTTTTCTTTATCCAATTCGGTAATGGTATATATTTGGAGCCTCTAATAAATGAAGCCTTATTTATAATTATTTCCAAATGCTTCATTCGTATTAGGGACCATCCACTATCCCTATCCTGGAATTTTGACATTTTTTACATATATACGTGTATTGCGCTTTCAAAGACATTTTTGTTCTATGCGTTATGGTGGTTAGCATTATTTCATCTTCTATAATTTTAATATTCTAAATTGTCTTTCAATGCTATGTTTTTATTTATAGCGTTTTCCAAAATTTCAAAAATATCATGGCTTACATCTTCTAAAAACTCTTGAGGATGTAGAATTTCCTCCTTTTGGTTTCTGTAGAGGTATGTAAGAATTCTTAATTTGAAAGCGCTTTTAATATAACTAAATTTATTAGAAGTAGAAGGCTCACTTCTACCACTGACATGGGATGTGCTGGCATGAGTCCTTTCATGCTCCTTTAGATGTTTTTCTTTTGAAAACCATTTCAAACATTCCGAACAATGAAGTATCTCATGTCCTTCAAGCATCTCTCTTTCCATAAAAATTGATTTGCAATATTTACATTTATAAAAAGGCATATTGTTTAAAATTTACGTGTAATCACTTTTAATTAAGTCAACAGAAAAAAAATATATATTTAAATATTGATCAAAGGTTTGATATTTTTATACACTTACGCATACAGATACACACTTATGTATGCACATTCCTACCAAAATGTTTTTATTTTTTTTAACGGAAAAGTATTTTGTTTCATTAAACACTTTTAATTCACCAGCAATTATTAAATTGAAAGAATAATTCTTAATGCAGAGGTGTATTAATAAAATAATTTTTTATTAAAAATTACTCCAAACATGGACAGACAGAACCTTACATGTGAATTTTATATTAATGAGACCTTTTCCACAAAGTAGAATAAAAAAAGTCATTTTATGAAATATCATAATTTTAATAAAAATAAAGCGAAAGACTTTTCAAACTATTTGGAGCCGGAGTATAAGGAACTAATGAAGGAAGATGAGAATTTTCTACTAAATCTGGATGTCAGAGCATACTAAGTTCCAGAGGAATATAAAAAAATAATGGACGAAGACGTGGGTCTTCTTCTCAATTTAGATATATAATAATTTTTAAGTATTATGTAAATAAAATAATTATAAACACTATATAAGTTTAATGTGTTTTATTAAATAAATAAAAATAAAAATAAAAAAACTGTTTTATTTATAAAATTTTAGCTATAACTAAGTTCAAATATTGCAAGCCCATTTGAAGATTGACGACCTTTGTAAATAATAGTCCAGTTTTTATCATTCAATTGCGTTAAATAGGGATCCTCCTTGTTTAAAAATTTCACGAATCGTTGCGGAAGATAAAACCATTTATTGTTATTTAAATATGTGATAACTTTTGATCCATATTGTGTTTCTTTCCACTAAAATTTTAAAATTTTGAATGGCTGATGTAAGGGAATATCATAAATTTTTTTATACTCCGCCTTAATACCAAGAGCCAATTTAATAATTTGTTCATACATTTAAAAAAAAAAATTATAAATACATGAAAAGTTAAATGCATTTTCCAATACTGATAGTTTATCATTCTGTTAACTATACTTTGAAATAATCCTCAGATCAAATGGTAATAAATATGATTTGATTCCTCTTTTTATACAAATTTAAAAAATACTCCTTTATATTTAAATAAGTAAATTGAATACTTTGAGTATTTCTCTTTAATATTTCAAATAGAGAAAAATATTAATTTAGCTTTCATATAGAAATATTGAGCTATAAACTAATTATGAAAATAAAATATACTGCCTTAGTTTGTTATTAGAATATTCAAAATTAATCATGACCATACTCAACAACATAAAATATATCTTCATTAATGTCAAAGAACCTTACAAAAAGTTTTTTTTTTTCCATATAAACAAAACAATTCTCAAGTTTCCACTTTACAAAAACAAAAATCACCATATAAAAATATGTAGATGAATAAACCAAAAATACTCAAACGCTATTTATACAAGTCATCAGTTTTTAATTTCATCACAATTAAAAGTACAAAAAATAAAAAATTGTCTCCTCTTTTAAATTATTTGTATGTACTTTTAACATAATTACATACATACATATATTATTATACAAAATAAATACATTGGTTTTCAATTTCATAAAATGCAAAACAATTTTTCCTCCTAAAAAAAAATTGCAAAAACAAATTCGTTGGTTTTCAATTTCATACAAACAATTTGCTCTTCTCATTAAAAACAAAAACAACTATTGCCTTCCCACTTCACTACTACTAACATTATATCAATATTTTGTTTCTGTATGAAGTGAGATATCTCGGATTTATATTGGTTTAAACGATTTGCATTCTAAAAGCATATTAGAAAATAACTTATTTGGTTCTGCGCTCTTAAGAGTTATTGTATTGTATTTTGCTGGATGACATAAACTTTGTTGTATTTTCATTAAGAGAGGTTATTGTGCGTAAAAGTGATTGAATAAAAGTTTCTACCCCTCCCGAATTTTGGGGGTCATTAGGTTATTGGAAACTTGATCTTAAAACACTGGCACCATAAATGAATTTGCTTGATTATTTGATAAATTTGACTTTACTGAAGCCGTACACTATTTAACAATAATTCCAGAATTAATTACATTAGTAATGATATTTGTTACTGACATCTGAACAACATAACCTTTTTCCACTTAATCTCTTCAATAATTCTTTGTATACTGCGCATCCTCGATAGTTGGCTGAATGGTCGCCACCGTAGTTACCACATTTCCTTTAGAGACTTTTCACTAAAATTGTGTGCCTAAACTCTTGCCAATTGGCACATTGGACAGGTCCGTTTCTTTTAAGAGGTTCCTCTATATTTCCTTACGATTCAATAGATATCGCAAAGAATATATAGTCAAGAGTTAAAAACAAATCATTGTATATAACGATTTTCGTCTCTTGCACACCACCTTTTCTAATGGGAACAATATGAAAATTATTTTTCCCGATAAGGTCAATAAACGATTTTACTAAATTGTTGGCTCACGAAGATATACTGGCGGGGGTTTTGATGGTTTTTGAATAGTACCACCTTCTTTTTCTTGATGATTGTGCACATCATCACTCAAGAGAGCAAAGCGGTTGCCAGTCATGGGGTTATCATGTGTTGGGGACTTAAATTACTCTTATTAATATTTAAATACCTAAGCATACCAGTTGGAGCTAATGATTTTGATATACTTATCTTATTTCCCTGTTCCCTGCCACTCGGCGTACCATCTTTACTAGTGTTAATGACACTTAAACTCATACTAGATATTGTTGTTAATGGATTACAAGTTTGTGTGTTAACAGTAGAAAGCTGTGTTGTTACTAAAGCTGGGTTAGTTTTTGATATAATTTGATTTTGTATATTTTTTTTATGCTTGTGTATTTTTTTCGTGTAAATTAATTACGGGGGAACAATAGCGAGCTCTCTTTAATAAATGTCGCACTGGCAAAATAATATTTATTATTTTAAATATATTTTTCACTATTACACGATCAATTATTAACAAATCGCGGAGCGAACAAAAAATACGCCTGTTTGTAATGAGATCTAATTGATTTTCAAAAGTCGTTAGCATATCAATTTCTAATAATGTTAAAAATTTTTTGTTATAGAAAACGAATCACTAAGGAATATTCTTATGTTTCGCTATTGATATCGCTAAAGATTCACTATTAATACGATAACCGAAACTTTGAGAACGAAAAATTTACTTTCCTAAATTAGGCGACGCACAGTTGCTCATTTTTATTTTTTTCGTTGCAAAAATCATAACTTTTCAAACAATGCAGATGTTTTCAAAATTTAAGAATAATTTTGAAGAAGACACCTTAGGCTTTACAAAATATTCTAAAACCATGAAAAGCTCTACACTTTTATGCCAAAGTTCAAAATTTTTTTGTTTTAGCATAAATTTTATAAGTTTTATTTTCATTAAATTGCATATTTGTATATCAAATACACACTTTCGAAATACCTTTTACGCTAACATGTAAATATAAAGATGATATATTAATTAAATTTGGCACGAGTAATTATTTCGGCATAAGTATGAAGGTTGTTGAAATCGGTTATGATCAATCTATTATTTAACCTGGTCCCCATAAAAATGTTCTCCTGAAATAGGGTTTTAAGCATATAAATGTTTTAAATATGAACAAATTTTAATAAAATTATGTACAAATAAATATATAAGCATTAATATTTTAAGTGTATTTATTTATTTAATAGCTAATGAAATTACAATTCCTTACAGCATACATATTACTCTTAAAGCTTTTTACAAAAAAATATTTTTCATAATCATTCAATAATAAATTCCTATTATTTAACTAAGTTAAAGTTAAAAATACTCCTCTTAATTCGGATTGGATTTACTGAGAAATCAATAAATGGATAAAAACTGTTGAATTGATTGCATATACGTCTTATGGGATCAAAGTTGCCGTAATTTCTAGTTGGACGATTTGGGATTACAAATTCAATCTTACGAAGCGAGAACTCGGAATTAATTGAACCTTTTACAATATTAATAACAAATGAAATATTCATATATTTTTTCCTATTTTCAAGAGTAGGCATGATGGTTAATTAATATTAGGATTCCATGGAAGATTACGAAGGCAAAATAAGAGAAATTGTTTCTGGACCGATTCAATTTTCTTTATATGAACTTCGTATTGAGGATCCCATACCACGGAAGCATATTCCAGGATTGGTCTTACATGAGATGTGAATAATTACTTTGAAACGTAAGGATCATTAAACTCTCTTCCCCAGCGTTTAGAACTCCTTTTGCATTATTAATGATTTGCGCAACGTGGCAAATAAAGGATAGTTTACAATCAAGCAACACATCTAGATCAAGAAATTCTTCTTCAAGTTTATATTTATTTATTGTATATCTACAGAGTACTGGACTTCTTCTGTAGAACATCAAGTGTTTACACTTTCTTAAATTCAGATCCATTAGATTCATCATACAACAATCATAAAGATTGTAAAGATGTGATTAGAGTTAGGAACATTGACAGGAATAGTTAAAGTTGTGGAACAGCTTTACATCATCAGCATACATTAATATTCTAGAATTCTTAATACAAGCTGGTAAATCATTTATAAATGTTAGAATAATAAGGGGCCCAGATGACTACCTTGTGGAACACCGGATAAAACATGAGTGGTTTTCGATGTACATTCTCTAAATAATACATATTGGTATCTATTTTTAAGATGTGTAGAAATCCATTTAAGGAAAACAGGAGAAAATCCGAGTTTATCCAATTTGAACAATAGGAGGTTGTGATTTATTTTACCGAAAAATTCGACGCTTAGAGTTTACAAACTGATGAAAGTATTTTGGATTATTTTTAAAGTTTCTTTTCACATTAAAATTATAATTATTGTAATCAATAGATAAACCGGACTTTTTATATTTTCTATAATGTTTGGTTTTCAAATTTTTCAAGCCATTGAGATGTGCAATTCTTTTTTTTAGCCGAGAAAGTATCTATACATATAATAATTGCACTTTTGTGAAAGATAACTTCACAGAGATGACTTTAAGATAAAAAACAAGCCTAATAACTCAATTGGTCATGGTACATACCCTCCCGAATTCGACCCATTTTATATGAAAGTTTTGATTTTAGACCATATTTTCTCAAATTCCAAAGCACAAATGGTCAAGCGGAATATATTTTAAGAATCTTCAATATGTACTTAAAAGTTTTAAATCAAAATCTACGGGACTTCGGAAAAATGTGGATTCTATAGCCAAAAATGTAAAAAAACCCACTTTTGGGAATTTTCATTAGTTTTTTTTGGGAATTCAGGAAAACCCTACCCCTGATTGAAATTTGATTAACGCGCTTTTATTTATGTTAATAAGATCCACATTTCCTGCAAATTTCATTAAGATATCAAATTGGACCTTTTGTGTCGTTTATTTCTAAATAGCGAAAGAAATTTTAAAAATATGTATTCCAAATTAAGCTTATCCTTTAGCATATATAATTTCCGATATTTTGCATAAAGATTCAAGTCAATATCATGCCTCATTTCAGAAATATGAGCCTTTAAACTTTTATATTTCCAATTTATTGTATATATGACTATATCACTGTGCGACAAATGGTAGGGGTCAGTGATCGGGAGGGGTTCAAACTACCGGGGAAAGTTATATCGGTAAAAAAGAAGTTATACGTGTCCCGGCGTTTCGCTGGGTCACATCTAGGAATCGAGATATATCGATTTGAAGTTAGTAACTATCATATGGGGGAAATTGTGACCTTCGGTGGTCTTTTTTTTTGACATAACTCGAGAACCACCAGTCCGATTTTGCTGAAACAAATTTAAAAAAATTAGGAATTACAATTCCTTTAATCTATTCATACAACGTTTCGCTACATAAGCAACAGTTTTGCAGTTATAAATAAATGTATGAAAAAAAAAATATTTTTTGCCTAAAAAAATTGAATTTTTTTATTTTTAATTCATAAAAAATCCAAAACGGTAAAAAAAGTGTCAAGTCCTATTACTTTCACGTAAAGTCACATAACCTTTAAACAAAATGAGACATAGATCATGAAAATCGATGGACACGTTTCGCTTTTATTCACAATTAAGTGAAGGTATCTCATTTTGACAAGAATATTGATTTTATATTTCAATGAATTTGGATAATATTTATTATAATTATTAACACGTAAAATTAAAAATTATTACAGGTAATTATTAGGTTATTACATAGATACATAGGTTATAAAAATCGATGAACGCAAAAATTATTTTCGTTTGTTTGCGCCCTTTACTTTCTTGCGTGGTGATTCGCCCACTTGTTCAGCGAATCGAGCCTTTTGCCTTTATGTCGCGTTTCCATTGGCATTGCCACTTGATGGAAGCGCTCGCCATGTTTATCCGACTCTGAGGCTAGCTGCTTGCTGAAGTATTCGTGATGGTGATGCAAGAAGTGAATTTTGAGGGATATATTCACTCCAATTTTCTGGAAGTAGTGCAACATCTTGGTCACAAGAGCGGGGTAATTGTGTGCTCGCGTACTTCCCAAAAAATATCGTAAGACTTTCTGCACTGCCCTCCACGCAAAGTAATCATTACCGCCTAAAGCACCTTTAAATTCCTTTGATTTCATGAGCTTTCGTATATCTGGCCCATTTAGAACACCTTCCTTCAATTTTGCTTCGCTGATTCGTGGGAAAATATTTTCCAAACAATCAAGAATTTTCGGTTGCTTCACAATGGCCTTGATGAAATTTTTTACGATTCCCAGTTTGATATGGAGAGGCGGCATGAGGACGTTCTCCATTGGCACCAGTGGATCATTTACGCAATTGTGTCCTTTCTCCGTTGGATCTCGAGCAAGCCACTCATGCGTTTCGTATTGGTTTCCTTTAAATCGGGTATCCCAAAGACACAAGAAACACATGTTTTTCGTATAGCTTCCTTGGAGACCTCTTAGCATCGCCACGACTTTCGGATCACAACTGATCCGCCACATGTGATCAGTGTACCAAACTTTATCCAAAATTATTTTCATGGAAACGTATGTTTCGCTCATGTCTGTGCTGTAGCCAATGCGAATGCTTGGTTTTATATTATATTTATGTAGCAAAACGACTTGATTTCGAAGAATCGATGAACATTCGCCAATCAGCTGCGGCATAATTAATGGCCATCGCCTCCATCAGTCCCTTTATATCGTGACAATAAACGAATGTGTTCCCTTCGTTGAGTGTGTAGTACCGTTGGAATAGCAATTGTCGTCCTCGATATCCGGTGACTTTGACATTAGGCTCCAAATTGTTGCCTTCTTTCAAAAGCTGGGCAAGTTTTTCTGCTTCACGTTGAGAAAGGTTTAATTCTGCAACAATCTTGTCCATTCTTGCTTGTGATATTAGAATTATTTTGTTCGATGGGCCGGCTTCTGGTGTTGGTTTATAGGTGAAATCCTATTGATCCATTGTTTCAATAGAAAAAGAAGTTTCTCTGTCAGGTCTTGAAAGCGGTGGAATTGGTATTTCATCCGAATGCGGTAGAGGTATTTGTGCACTTTTAACAGATATGTAAACTCTTCGTTTAAGGCCTTTACGATTTACTCCACATATTTTGTTTGCGCAAGCGTAACAGTTGTAGGAATTGTGCTCTCCTGGATCAGTCCAAATCATTGGTACACCAAAACGAACTGCGTTTCCCTTGGATCCACATGTTAAGACCATTGTAGCACGTTCTACAAATTTTGTCTGGGACCCACGAAACGCCGCGAATTATTTCTCAATCAAAATAAAGTTTAAAAGCGCGCTCCACTTGTTCAGTGAGTAATGCAGCATTTGTTGAAAAAGCTCTTTTGCCACAAACGTAACAAAATAAATTGATATTTTCTGGACAATTTGCACTCATTTCGGTTTTATACTTTTATTACTTTTTCGTCACTTTAAAAAAACCGTACTTTACGCGTTCGTAGACACTTGTTGAATGATAAAAATCGATCAGTGAACACCTATAAATACTACGTAAGTTTCAATATTTTACTGAGAGGTACTTATGAAGTCGCGCATCTTTTAAGGGTGGCTATAAACCTGATTCGTGTGCGTTTTAAATTTATCGAAACGTTCTAAAACATGACCACTCATAAATGTGGGTGCAATTTGTGTAAAAAGATCATGCAGATAGCCAACGGAAAAAACCCAAATAATTAAAAAAGTGCACTTTCCTTTTTTCCTTTTAATTGTCCACGCACATTTTTTACCGCTACCATAAAAATCAAATAACCTTTTGTTTATTACTTTTTCTTTTTTAATTCTGACAATCATAAAAAAAGTCATCAATGTTTTTTCAAGGAATTTTGAGCATAAATCGAGCAAATTTTTGAAATTCATACCTTCACTTAAAACGCGTCCATCGATTTTCATGATCTATGTCTCATTTTGTTTAAAGGTTATGTGACTTTACGTGAAAGTAATAGGACTTGACACTTTTTTTACCGTTTTGGATTTTTTATGAATTAAAGATAAAAAAATTCAATTTTTTAGGCAAAAAATAGTTTTTTTCTTCATACATTTATTTATAACTGCGAAACTGTTGCTTATGTAACGAAACGTTGTATGAACAGATTAAAGGAATTGTAATTCCTAATTTGTTTCAGCAAAATCGGACTGGTGGTTCTCGAGTTATGTCAAAAAAAAAGACCACCGAAGGTCACAATTTCCCCCATATGATAGTTACTAACTTCAAAGCGATATATCTCGATTCCTAGACGTGACCCAGCGAAACGCCGGGACACGTATAACTTCTTTTTTTACCGATATAACATTTCCCGTTGGTTTCATCCCATCCCAATTTTGACTGTCGCATAATGTATTTTTACAAACTTGCAACTTTTGCCTTTAGCTTTGCGTGAATAATTATTTAGATAATTATGAATACTTCTGTATACTTTTACTAATATATACATATACACAAAATATTTTTACAAAAATAATTAATAAATATTTTTTATTTTTAATAGGCTTGCCACGTTTCCCAAATTTAAGTAAATCTTTATACTTTTCTAAGCATTCATATATTTTTATTAATGAATTTAAAATAACAAAACAAACAAAAAAATGTCTATTTTAACTTAATCAATATTATTATTTTTGATATTTATCATCTTCCTTAATAAATATTCTATTTCTAATACGATTTTTTTATTACTTATTTATATTAAATTTATGTAGACAATTTTTCTAATATTTTAAACTTATACTACTTATTTTCTATAAAATAATTTGTTGTATCTGTATACATATCTAAAAGATAATAAATGTCCTTCAAGTCTTCAGTATTTTGAGTTGATAAAGGCTCATAATAAATCCAACGTTTTCTCATTGATGATAGTACAGGGTCTGATGCTAACAATAGGCTATTAAAAATATCCTCGTTTTGTGACGTTCTTTAGCATTTCCTGGAGCTGAATAATTGAACGTGCTTAAAATCTCTGTTTCTTGCTTCTTGAGGCTCTTCTCTAAGCTTTCCAAGTGGAAGAATATTTCGTTCAATTATAATTTCGCCATGGCATAATACATTATGTACTGTTGGTGTCATTTCTTTCCATGGATATAGAGAAACAAGTAGTTTAGATATTTCTGTTGCATATTCTCCAAATCGAGCAGAGTTAATTTTGTGCTTACAATTAATTGCCATTAATAGTATGTTATTCCTTTGAAAGAGGTTGTAAATCATTTATTTCATCTTTAATATATTCCACTAAATCCTTTGTTGTTTTCTTCGACTCCCTTTTGTATTCGAACCAAATAGGTCTGCAAAAATGTTTTGATCCTGGAGTGGTGTTAAGCCATATATCTTTAAATGAGTTTTTACACTTTGATGAAGATTGCTTTAAGGAATAAGATCGCTTTTATAATCCGCTTTTATAATCCGTCATTTTCTTACTTCTACTAGCATGCTTGTATTCAGGAAGGGCTGATAGTTCGTCACATCCCCACTTACAGATTACTACAACGACGCTGTTATTTAATTTTTCCAACTTATCTGCAGAAAAATCTGCAACTATCCTGGTAGCTGCATTCTCAAGCAAAGAAGATAGCTCTACACATGCTTCCTTTTCGGTAACCGAAATAGATGGTAAAATAGTATGCTTTTTTCTTGAATATCCTTGTATGGTGGTAGAATTGAGTGTCCCTTTTCAAGCAGAGCTTTTCTTAAAATTTGATATTTGTTTCGGCTGAGGTCCAGTTCAAGCATTAAAGCAATTGCTTCTTCCTCTTTAAAATTGGATTGTGATGTTGGAGCAGGTACACTTTCGGCAATCCGTTTAAGACATTTGGGTGATGCAGTTGGCAGTATTTCAGCAATATTAATTGCACTCTTAGGTTGCTTCTCCTTTTTTATCATTTCTTTGAATGTATCAGAAACTTCTTCATTCGAAATTATAGAAAGCTTATGGGCCAGCCTTTTCTTCTTAGATCTTGTACTTAAATCATCATATGTCTTGCAAGGTGCTCCAGTTTATATTTTGCACGTTGATATTTCTATATCAGTATCCATCCAATCGGAATGTTTAATTTTTAATCTGTTAGTACGCTGATTCAAGGATTTCATTTTTACGTCATACAACTTTAAAAAGCTCTCTATCTGAGATTTACCAATGACGTCGACTTTTGCATGATATGTAGTTTTTATGAATTCCACTATAGCTTCTAAACGATTAAGATTACTTTTAGATAAACTCCACAGAACATAACACAATTATTCATGTTTCAATGTAATCAACTTCGTTATGATGTTGATAAGGATTAGCTGCGCATTTATATATATATATATAGATATATCGCAAAGGTATTCTGTGAATTTTCATTAGGTAAAATATCTGAAAGAGTCAATTTGGAACAGTACTTACTACCGAATTCATTGATATTATATGTTGCGGTTAGGTATCACCGGAAAGTATGCCTGTACATTGTCACTATATCATAAATATATGAACTTTTAACCATCACCAATAGATAAATACGTTTGTTACATTTAGGTAAACACCATAAATGTAAACTAATAAAATAATTATTGATTAAGTTAGTTTTGTTATTTTAAATTTATAAGGCGCATATTACTGAAATGAGGCATGATATTGATTTGAATCTTTTTGCAAAAGATCGGAAATTATATATGTTAAAGGATAAGCTTAATTTGGAATACATATTTTTAAAATTTCTTTCGCTATTTAGAAATAAACGACACAAAAGGTCCAATTTGGGGTTTTTGGAGAAAAAACAAAGTTTTTAATTGTAATAACATATTTGTTTATAAAGATATCTTAATGAAGTTTGCAGGAAATGTGGATCTTATTAACATAAATAAAAGCGCATTAATCAAATTTCAATCAGGGGTAGGGTTTTCCTGAATTCCCAAAAAAACTAATGAAAATTCCCAAAAATGGGATTTTTTACATTTTTGGCTATAGAATCCACATTTTTCCGAAGTCCCGTAGATTTTGACTTAAAACTTTTAAATACATATTGAAGATTCTTAAAATATATTCCGCTTGTCCATTTGTGCTTTGGAATTTGAGAAAATATGGTCTAAAATCAGGGTATGTACCATGACCAATTGAGTTATTGGGCTTGTTTTTTATCTTAAAGTCATCTCTGTGAAGTTATCTTTCAGAAAAGTGCAAAATTATTATATGTTGCTAAATAAAATTTTATTTTAGATAAAAAAGAGCTTAGATACTTTTTCGGCTAAAAAAAAACACAAAAAGTCGTCTTTTTTGCAATTTTCAAATTCAAAATTGTTTAGTTTTGGACTCGGTAAAGATATCGACTTCAAATTTTTTTATTCAATAGATAATTTTGTTCTTTAACTAGTTAAGAAAAAACTAATAAAATCGGTCGGAAATACTAGAATATATATTTGAAAAAAACTGGACCAAGAACATGCAAAATTATGGTGCTTAAAAATTCAAATAACTCGAAAACTATAAGAGATAAATAGGACATGTAAGCATGTTTTTTATAGGTCTTATTAGGGTCTACAACAATATATAAAAATATTTGAAATCGGACGAGAAACAAAAATTTTGCAAGCGATTAAAAATTTTTTATGTCAGAGGTACCTTATTTGAGCCCCTTTAGCTCCGCCCCTGGGGGGATTGTTGTGCCACAATCCAAACATAACATTATACACTCCTGTGCTATACCTGTACCAAATTTTATGAAAATCCAAATGGCCGATCAGAAGTTACAGATTTATTTCCAAAAAATTTCGATTCTGCCCCACTGTGGATTGTAATGATAGTTTTGTTTTGACGTTTATGCTTATTTTAAGAGTGGGGTGATAAGCATCTTCAGGTGTTAATAATGGATTAATATTAAATTCTGTCTATCGAATTTCACGAAGATCGGTCCACAATTGATATAGCTCCCATATAAGGCCGATTTCGAGAAATCGCTTTGACAGACTCCGTATAAATCTTAATATCAAAAAAAAAAAAAAAAAAAAAACAAAAAAAAATTACAGAAATAACTTTTATATAAGCAAAAACACACTACCAAATTTTGTGAACATTGGTCCATTAATGACTTCCGAAAATCACTCAGACGTGGATAAGCATCATAAAATTGTTAGCATCAAGATAATATTTTACACAAGTAAGTTTTATATAAGTAGAAAACACGGTACCGAGTTTTATAGGTTAACACGGTACCGACGATAGGTCTTTAATTAAACATAGGTCCTTTATATCAGCATCAAGAAAAAATACGGCCTTTCGTTTTTTTGTATTTGCAGTTTAACTGTTTTAGAATGTACACGAGCAAAATATTGCAATCAATTTTCATTAATATGAAAATCGACCGAATTTCAAGCTGGTAAAAATAAATTTATATACATAATGAGGTTTAATACTGACAGTATTATGTATATTATTGAATTTTGAGGAAAAACTTTAAGCGCCCTATGATCCTATCCCAACATATTAAGGTTCGTATTAAAGCTTAAAGACTTGTCTTTTAAATACTGCATAAATGTTGGAAATTCTTTCAATAGTTCAAATGTTATTAGCTTTTTTAACGAATTCATGAAATGCTCTTTAATACATATTACCAGTTGTCATTGTTTTTCTGGGTTTGCACCCAGGTTAGCAGCTAGGGTCATGCAAATTTTATTAAATTAATTAGAGTATTATCTAGTCGAAGAATCAAATGTAGTATTTTCCGTAGCAAACTATAACTTTTTTAGATCAGTTCCATTAAATTTGGAAAAATTACTTAAAAATATAGTATTTTTTTAAAAGTGCGACGGCTTAAAAAATGAATTTGTATGGTGTACCACAAAGTTTAGGATTTATTTTAAGGTTTAAGGATTTGTTTTTCAAATGGTTTTTAATTTTTGAAAATATATTCATTACTTTAAACGTTATGATCTTATTAACTAAAAATATCATAAAGTACTTTTTAATAAATATCAAAAGTTTTATTTTGAGGTTGTCACAGTTTCTTTGGTTTTTCACCCAGGTTGACAGCTAGGGACAGGGAAATTTTATTGAATTAGAGTTTTATCTAGTTGAAGTCACACAGTTAATATTTCCTGTAAAAAAGTGTTCCATTGAGTTTGGAAAAATGATCTAAATATATTGTTTTCTAAAATCTGCTACTGACTAAAAATAAAATGCCAACTTTGGTGGCTATAACGGCAAAAATATTAAACCGATTCAAAATTTTTTAGATTCTTGATCTGTGACAAGTCCTCTATCAGACCCAATCATTGCTTTTATAAAATTCTTCTGCCAAATTTTTGATTTTTGCCACTGTTTTTAACAAAATGAGCCACTGTGTGACGAGTGAGTTCATATTTGGATTGCCAACGATAATCGATCTCTAATATTTTGAAATGTTTGAAGGCGACATCATTATCGAAGTTTGTGGTCAGCTAGATAGTGAGAAACTAAATTTGTCTATTGTGAGCTATAAGCTGCTAAATTGTTCCTGAAGTTACTAGAAGATTATAGAAGGTAATTTTTTGCTTAGCCACTAGTATATAAGCGGATGCAGTTTGTGGATTCAGTTCAGTAGTAAATTTATCTTTGAGTCGTAAAGTTGCCATTGTATTTGTCAGTCATTGCTGTTCAGTTCTGTATATATCCCTTTTATGGCAAAAATAAAGAACTGTGTATTTGGATAACAAGCAAAACAGTATAACGTATTATTATTTGTAAGTAAGCGAACTCCCGTCACTGTGGAGCCATTCACAAAATTTTTGGTAATAATTCTGCATTTCTTAAACTACTGGTCGGATCAAATTCAATGGAAAAACTGTAGAGGAGGACCTAAGCTTTCAGAAAAATTATCTTGTAGTCACCCTGTAATAATACGAGGTAAACTATAGGGTGTCAAAGTTGACCACCTCGAGTATGTAAAAGTTTTAAAAAATTGTAACTTCTAAAATCAAGTCCAATTTCAAAGATTTTTATATTTCTTTAAAGTGCTTGGCGAAACATGCTTACTCAACTAAGTCATCTCTTAAAGTTAAAAAGATATTTACACTTGAATTTAGAATTTTTGATTTTTGGTCTCGACTTTATTTTGTTTTTCGGGAATAAGTTCGGAAGTATATGATAGAACGTTTTTTTTTTTTAATATTCATTTCAAAATAACATGCTAGAAATTTTTTGATTTTATTATAGTCTAGCCGTGAAAAATGTTCAAAATCAGCATTATGAAATTAGTATAAAAAAATTATATTTTTGTTTTACCAAAAATATTGTACAATTCTTTCAATTCTTTTGCATATTTCAAAAGACAAGGCTTCATAAATGGTTTATAAAGAAATTTCAAATTGATTTATATTTGCACCCTATTGGCTAGTATTGGTCGAAAATAGTGAATTTAAAAGGAAATTTACGTTTATCGATTAATAAAAAAATGTTACGGGTGTTTTTTATTGATGCTTTTAAATTACAAAATATATTTAGATTGATTTGGCATTAATATTCTTCCCGCCCTGTCAGAAACGAATTTAGATCAAAAGTGAAGATTTTATGAAAAAAGTTAACATTTGAAAAGATTTTCTTAAATTGCACAAAAATACATATTATAATTATATTTTTACTATTATTTTTTATGTATTGTATAAAATATATATCAATCTTTCAATCCTGCGAAATTCATTTAAAAAGCTTCACTGATATATAACATGCCTATATAGGCCGTTTAAAAAATGATAATATAATGGCCTCGAAATTGACAACTCGTGACAAAATTCACTAAATTCAGTATTTTATAATATTTTATTTTGAATTGTGCGTATATATAACATAAAATTATACTGGCCCGTGTTGTTTATGTTACGAGATAATATTCGTAATAATCGATTAAATTTATTAAATACTGTTTATTTTTTAAAAATTGCCAAAAATAGAATAGACTTTTACATATTCGAGGTGGTCTATATTGACGCCTTGTTTTAGGGCAACTTTCCCATACATTTCAATTCAATTCGATCAGTAGTTTAAGAGATATAGATTTATTACCAAAATTTTTGCAATTACTCCCACTGTGATTCGGTTTACTTAAAAGAAATAAATCAAGTTTTTGAAACCCCAAAACGTAACAATACACAAAAGCCAATTAGTACATATCTAAGAATTAAAGTGCTAACTTCTAATCCCATTGAGATCCCAATTTAAAATGTTTACACCCTAATTATAAAACATGTAAAAGTCATAAACTCCGATACGTTTTTCATACTCGAGGAAGTCAACTGTGGCTAGAGTTTGGGGTATCCCGTGATATTTCTTTTCCTTGGAAACGGGAATTTCCGGCATTCCCGGGTAATTGAATTTTTCATATTTAAAAACTTAAATTACAAGAAAAAAGCACTGATTTTTTATATAGAATATTAAACAACATTATAAATCATAATTATTTAACAAAAAATAAAATAATATAAAAGTATGATGCATCTTTCAAGATTTAAACAATTTTAAATGTTTCACACAAATAAAATAAGTACCTATTGTAAGTTATATTAAAAACTGTTTAGTTTAATTAGTTTTTCAGATTTGGGTTAATTAGTTTTTCATGTCAAAAATTAAAAAAATAATACAAATAGTTTTTCTTATCGTTTTATTTCCATTTTATCTTTAGCTTACATTATTAATTAATTCTTCCTAATTTAGAGATGTAAAACACAATTCTGGAAAATGTATAAAATTGGTTCTGCTCAGTTAAGTTTTGAGGCTTTAACTTTTATATATTTCTTTACAGATTCATTGCTCTCATAAGACATGTGTCTCAAAAGAACTAAAACATGTTGTTTTGTCTGTGTAAATATTCACAACTTAATATTTTTTTATAATAGTGAATATTTTCGAAGCTCAACTTATTTAATATTAATTTCCACAAATCAATAATACAATTAAAAAATAGAAAAATTAACTTGCCATAAGTAAAATTGTTTTGAAATTTCATTAAATTCTTAAGACGTTCTTGACGAGAGGCATTAATATTTAAAATATTTCGTATCAATATGTCAAAGGATTCGATAGATGCATCATTTCATACGGTGATACAATGAGTTTATATTTAATTTAGGTTTTGTTTTTCTTTCAATATTTCTTCTTTCTAATTTTTTATATATATATTTTTTTTTATACATATGAAAATCAAATGTTTTTGAATAATTTTAAATATCACTTTGTATTGAAATTTTGACAAATCTTAATATTCAGTATTGCCATCTAAAAATATCTTTAGTAAGTTGTATGTGTACAATAATGTAAATTTTTCATTGATGCTTTAAAAACAGTAATATTTTTGCTATAGGATTTTGAGAAGACATTTTGCCGCGAAATCCCGGACCCCAAACCCTAACTGTAGCCCACTATAGCTATAGATTCTGAAATCTTAACTCCTCTTCTATACATGCCTCTAGTTCCATCAATATCGGTCAATCAGTTAAAACGATCCAGATTTATTATCATTTATTTTGCAAAAGGCCCCACTGTGGAATATACATACTTGGCTGTTTATTCGATTAATATTCGTTCGAATTATTTGAACAATTTTTAACGAATAATTATTCGAAAATTTAAAAATAGTCTTTTTCGGAAAAAACTTATAATTAAATTTTTTAGAAATTCAGATTATTCTATTAGAATATTTATAAAAACATATTTGTTTATAATACAATTTTGGTAACGTCAACTACTAAAAAATTCAAATTGTGCTGAAAGATTATGTATGTATATTACGAATTCAACGAAACAACACATAAAAAAGTACAATTTTTGACCTCATATCACTAAATATTTCCTCTGCGAAGTTAATAAAATTTATCCAAGTTTTATTATAAAAGAAGTAAAAATCCTTTGTTTTTTCGTGGTTTAAAATTAAAAACAAAATATAATATAATAAAATTAAAAAATATAATATAAATAAAATATAATAAAATTAAAAAATTAAAAAAATCTAAAAAGTATGTTATTTTAAAAGACCATATTTTTCACATTTCTTATCGGATTTTCATTATTTAAAATTCATTAAATTTCTACGTTTGCCCTCTTTTATAATAAATTTATTAAATAATTTTAGTTTTTCAATAAATTCGTTCTTCAGATACATTTTTGAAATTTTTAATTTTTGTATTTCATAAATTTAATTTAGAGTTTTTTGTAACGGAAATATTTACTATTTTTAATAATTTTTAGAAAAAATACCGCTTAAATGAAGTACCGCGTAAATCGAGGGTTACCTGTAAATGTAAAGTAATTTAACTGAAAACGTAATAATAGAAATTTATCTCTTTATGTTGTGAATTTTTAGTATCTATGTTTATCTTGTTAAAGAATTTATAATTTTATTTTTGATATTCATATGTAGTATTATAAGAATGTTTTTTAAAGATATTCTGAATTAATTGCTAACTCTTCTGTTATTATTCTTATTCTTTTACAATTTACTTTATTTTATTTTGATTTAATTATTTGAATAATTCAAATAATTTCAATTATGTGATCGAATAAATCGAACAACCTAAAATGTCTTATTCGAATTATTCCTTTTATTCGAAGAATAGTAAAACCGAATAATTTAAATAACCTAATTTATACGTTTCGGGCATGTGTAAATAAAAAAAAAATCCAAGTAAATATGTATGTGTTATTAATTCATCTATATACTTATAACTTTTTAAATTTTTTGCTCATTTAATTTTATCATTTATTTATGCATTTAGTTATATATATATTTTTTTTTTTTTGGTTTATAAAATATATTTATTAATAAATTTGTCTTTTCTGTACTTATAATTATTTACATATGCATAATTTGATAATAATGTACATGTTAACTATACAAATTACATACATCCTTATACATACAAATTCTATCTATATACTTAATGTAGAATATAGATACATACAATGCTTCGGATAAATAGATAAGATTTTTACATCTAATTGTAATAGTGTTAGTAACTAAGATTCCTTTAATTTTTAGTTGTTTTTATCTTATGTAATATATCCATACATATGTATGTATGTATGTACAATACAGTACAAACATAAATACTTATATTTAACCAATAAATTTACACAGAAAAAAGTCACCAATCACCAAAATAATTCATTGTTTAAATTTGTACCTCTCACCAAAATGATTATATCAGTTACTAATAACTATAAAAAAAATGAAAAATAGAAAAAAATGTTTCCAATTATAAAATTTATTAAAATTAAAAATCAATTAGATGATTAAATGAATTAGAAATTTAAATGTGAAAAAGTCTTACTTGAATTTTGTTTTTAATATTTCTTTTATTTTATTTTTGCTTGAATATATTCATTAAATTTTGATTTAAAATTAAATAACTGTGTTAATTGAAAAATATAAAGTAATCATTTTTTTCTGTCTAATAGTAGGTGAAAAAGACTCTTAATATTACTAACTAAAACTAGTTTTATAATATATTATTTACTACGACGGCGTCGATGATGGTGATATTGACGAGTGGAAAGTGAATGATTAAAAAATATTACGTGATAGGGAAATGTAGCAAATCCAGATTGGTACTGTTGTCATTCGTAATCCTAGACACACTTTTGTTTTCGGTTTCCATTTAGAATGTAGAGCTAAAGTTCACATATAGAACTCGTGCTCGGTGAGCAAAAATTCACGGGTGTAAGGTGAATGCTAGCATTTCGGTATGAATGATTTACGTGAAGGCAAAAGACATAAGATGCTTAAGGCCATTACCATGTGCCAAACGGAATGCACGATATGATAGTTTTGTTTGGTTTGCAAGAAAGCATAACAAACTAGGCCTACCATAACTAGAACTGTACCCAATGGCATGTAAACCGTTAGATATCTGCGAGCGGGGAACCACTTTCGAGATTTGTAACAGCGCATTCCCCAGCTAACCGATATAAGGCAAATGCCTGTTAGAGCTGGAGCTAGAAACACCCAGAGACTTTGCTTGTTTAGTTCCGTTCCAAATGCCAGAAGAATGGCACCCAGCATATGAAGAAGTGACACAAATTGCTGTCGCACATAAGCCATTGCCACTAGGGTGACCCAAATGGCTAGTAGTCCACAGTAGAAGTCACAAAACTGTAACACACCAATTTTGACTAAACAAAAACTGTACTCGTCTTCGCCAGAGTCGCAGGCGTGATAGAATATAGAAAAGAACATCGCAAAGAAGTAAATGACGGCCTCGGTATAAAATTGTCTTCGACTGGCAATGTAAATACTGGGAAAGAATAATAGATTGCTGAGGGTAAGCAGAAGAGAGGCCATTAGGATGGAAATGCTGGAGGGAACTTGAGAATCTTCGGTACAGTCCCAACCTCGGTAGCCTTTCATGCAAACACAGGTTGAAAAAACGAAGCCACCCGACATGTAATGATAGCAACGTCCATATCGACCACACCTGCCAGCTACACAGGGGCTTGATGAAATGGTAAATACCACCGATGTACTACAATTATCGAGAGCAACATGCTGCTCAGTTGCGAATTTATGGTGGACTTCAAATTTTTGTGTCATTGCAAGATGATTTGAGGTACATTTCGAGTCCATAAGGCACTCCTTGATCTTTAGGGTTTCAGTTTCATTCATTGCACCAAAACAGTTGGGATCATTCACACACTCTCTATATCGTGGAAGCTTCGAAGCACAAGCACATGGCTGACGCATGTATTCCAACATGTGAGCATATTTCTTAACGAATTCTTTTACGCTATCGATAATGGTAGCGCGAGATGCAGTCTCTGCTCCATGACAATAAAGGCCCATTGTGATATACCACTGGCCACTTTCTGGAAAAGGCACATGTATTAAGCCTGTACTGGTGTTAGAGTCAGAATTGTTGACTATACTCGACGCAGGAAGTAATCGACTACCATATCGACACTTGTCGGGCCATGTAGGCTCACCGGGTTCACCGAGGTGCATGCAAACAATGATCGTTTGATTACTTCGAGGCAGATTTTTATTATCTGCTACACTGTTACCATTTTCTCCAACGTTGTCGTCGTTGGCACCAATATTGGGATTACCAATGAGTTTTTCAGCTAAAATCCCACTACGTTCACTGGTACTGGGAATGCTGGGCATTGTTTTTACTGCCTCTACATTCGAAGCTTTATTTCCATGTTTCATAGATACTGCAAACGATAAAGTACCGCCTATATCATACACTTCACCCACACCGAAGGCAAATCCAGCCGGCATACCAGCTGTAAGATTTAACACCGTTGGTATTGTACCATTTTCATCGGGCACCAAATCATAGTCGTACATAAAAAACTCTCGATAAGTTTGTCTTAAGAGTGGATAAAACTCCATATCGCGAAATTGTTTGGGATCCCAAGCTTTTTTTGCTTCTGAAGTTTGCGTTTTATTAGTGTTGGTCCCATTTACATAGTCACTTTTATATGGAATATCTTTAACGTCGCTATTTTGATCTTCATCTGATGGTTCATGGTAGTCAATTTGCATCACAAATGGCAATTTGTACAAACTGTCTGTCTCATTACCTTCATTTGTGGTACCAGTTACAACAGAATCCTTGTGGCGCTTTAATTTATTCAAGTGTCCAGTGTTTCTTATTCGAACTTGCCCAACTTGTTTTTCTTCAAGATGTGTTTGATATAAATTGGAATTAACCATTGAACCCCTTTGACTGACAAACTTGAGTAGGGCGTAGTGCCAAGTCATGGGTTGCACATAAAACTCAATGGAGATTTCTCCCGTTTGATTTGGTTTAATAATAGTACTGTGTATGTAATTACTCTTTTGACTCTTCTCAATACTAGGAAAGGCGTTCGCCTGTATGTGAAAGCCAACATTGGGACATTGTGAACACACTTGGGCAAATGTTATGCGTGCAGTGGCTACTCCAATGTTACGAGGTACAAAGAATTTGTAAATGATTTCATTGTTTGTGGTTGCAGTAGAACTGTTTCTATTCGTATTCATTTTACTATATGATTTTGAGGTTGACGTGGATGTAAATGCAGATGTATATGGTAAAGCTGATGCAGTATTTTGGGGTTGGGTTGAAAATATTGATGATGGTGTTTGCGTATACATTTCAGTTATAGAATCTAGTTTAGGTACTACAGTGTTAGTTTCTGTTGTTGCTGCTATTGTTTCGTTTCTATCAACGTCAGGCAAAGTTGTATTGTTGGAATTTTGGACATTGTTAATAACATTTAGTTGTTGTTGTTCTTTTTGCTTGTTCTGTATCCTCCTACCATTGCTGTTATCACTTTCATCGTTATTGTTTCCAATGCTGTTGATGGTCGTATTTTGCTCATCACTGCTGCTAGTTAGAGTGCTATTATGCACTTGTCCATTATTTACGATAATCGGATGAAAACGTGACACCGACATTTCAGCCAACAACAATGTGTCACATGATGCAGCAAGACCTGTAATGAATATGAATATTTAGAGACTATAATTAAATGTGTGTGTAATTACTCTTAATTGCGATAAACTCTGAAATGTTTCTGAAATGCTACAAATGCTTACTTATGGATATGTATGTACATTAGAGTGACATTCTTTTTGTATGGAAGAAAAATGGTATTCAAATTATCGGTTTCTTAGTTTTTGCTAACTAATTAAAAAAATTAAAAAACGATCAAAATCTTAAAAATTATAATTTCTTAAAAATTTTTCATTTTGTTCAACCATAATTAATTTGTTATTATAAATCATAAAATTTAAAAAAAATTTTTAATTTTGTTCAACCATAAATACTTTATTACAACTGGAATCTTATGTATTTTATGTGTTTTTGAATTTCACAGTTTACTATCTTTCGAAAAGATAATAAATCGAAATAAGAAAAAAGTAAATAAATCAATAAATATATATACATATAGATATAATAATTAAAGAGGGAGGCCCAGAGGGTCTCCAAGTTAGACACCTCGGGAATGACAAATATTTAAAACGATGCTGATTCGTTATATCTAAATCTATTTTAAGGATTTAAGTTTGTAAGTGCATTCTGCTGATCAAGATCTACAAAAAACATCTACTTTACAAGATATTGAGCTTTAAAAATTAAAACTTTTACTTTTGGTCGTACCTTGGTGAAGTTTTTCCCTATATCGGGTGCAAATTTAAATTTTGAAATATTGTTGAATCGAAAGTTTGATTTGAATTTGAATTAAAAAAAAACTAAATTTTCCCCATTTTCATTTTCACATTCTTCTTCAGTTATATGCAATTTTTTAAAGTAACGTATATAGTATTTATTTTTTTCTAAATATAACAAAATAGTGTGGAGGAAAAAACATTTTTGAAGACGACCTAATTTTTCATAAATTTTTAATATTCTGGAATCAGAAAATTTTAGTATTTTCTATATGATCTGATATGTTTTTAATTTTTTAGTAATAGAAATTTTCGCTCCCCTATATCGGTTGGGAAGATGTAGCAAAAAGAGTAAAAAAATCACATTTTTGACATTTTTAAAAGCTCTTTAAAAATTTCGAGATTTCAAAAAATAACTAGTTACGAATTAAGCGTCAAAAAATCTATACAGCTGTAAAATTTCATTAAAAATATCTATCCTTTTCCGGTATCTTTTTGCAAAAAGACTTCAACAAATTTTCGTATTTTAAAAATTTTTATTTTTATTTGAAAAGAAGGCAAAATTTCTTAAGCACTGGTGTATAACACATCTATATCGTCATTTTTGCGTGTGCAATTAAAGGTTTAAAAATTAATAATTTCAAGTAATTTAGATAATTTTGCTTCAGATAATAAATACATATTATTTATAATTGTTTAGGAAATTTTGCCTTTTTTTCAAATATACATACAAAATTTTTATAATACGAAAATTTGTTGATGACTTTTTGGAAAAAGATACCAAAAAAGGATTGGGTCGAATTTTTATGCTATTATTCATTTTTAATTATGAAATAAAATTTTTATTAATAAATATTTTTTAATGAAATTTTACAGCTCTATAGAATACTATACATTATACATGTTACTTAAGAAGATCTGCGTAAACTGAAAAAGAATGTAAAGTCGTAACATTTGGCAAAAAAAAAAAAAATAATAAAAAAATTTTACGTTGAAATTTAAATGCCTGAAAAAAATTTTGTTATTTGTTGGTAATGCACTAAATAATATTAAAAACTTCACCAAAGACCGTCCAAAAGTAAAAATTTTAATCTTTGAAGCCCAATATCTCGTAAAATGAAAGAGATGTTCTAGTATGAGGATATTTTTATAGATCTCAACCAGCAGAATCCACTCATATAAAAATCGGTTTCAGTTTAGATATAACGATTCAGGATGGTTTTAAATTTTTCTCATACCCGAGGTGTCCAACTTTGAAACCCTGTAGATCCGCCCACGTTATGTTTATATAGTCCAAAAAAACTTAAGCTTAAAAACTTAAAATTTCATTGAAATCGGAGCAGCCGTTCGCAAACTGCAAATTTATTTTCATTTCATTTCTTGAATGGGACACTAATAAAACTTGGAAAAAAGTCAATATTGAAAAATTTGTTTTTTGCAAAAAGTTTAACGTCGCTGAAAGGCGAATAATAGTTTTTTAATTTATGTTTTATTGGACCGTTTAAGAGGAATCAAAGTTAATAACATTTGTTTGTATTTTTTTTTTACTTAGCATCATTATAAAAAATATAACAGCGTGCCATTTTTCTCAACATTTTTATTATTTATATTAAACTTACGTATGTTTTAAATCCAAGAGTATTATTTTAGGTCGAGATTATTGTAACATTTTAATAATTAGCGAAATCTTATCATAGAATTTTTTAATAAATTTAAAATAATTTATTCCACTTTGAAAAAGAAAAAGTTTATTTTGGCCTTTGTTGACCTCTTAGTGACCATATGCTTTTGATACGCTGACATTTTCATAGTTCAAGCACATTTAAGCATTTTAACACGTTTTAACAATATGAAATTTATTTACTATTTTTTATGAATTTTTTTATAAATTCGTATGCATAATGTTATCGTGAGCATTAATGTGGCTTTTATGCATGTTGTCCCGGATAAGGGTATTACATGGAGGCGATGGTCAGCTAAAGATCTATCATCACGAAATTTGTTAATGAGCTTTTGCCTTTTGTTAAAGTTAAACTGATTTTCAGATTATATGAGAGCTATGGTAAATTATGAACCAATATTCTCGGCATACTTATTTATGTATATAAATAAATTTGTTTTTTCTGAATTCTATTTAAATCATGATTAATTTAAATTATTTGTGACCTTAAACCAAATTTCGGAAGGGCATTTGTATGGGACATAGGGGAAGTAATATTCCGATCCAAACAAATTTCTGCCAACTTCATCCTTATACCAAAGTTAATCTTAGTTAATCTTTGTGCAAAATTTTAGTACGATAGCTTAAAAATTTCGACATGTCCTATGTTTGCAAGGACAGACAGCCAGCTAGACAGAAGGACATTGTTATCCCCACTCAGGAAGTGATTTTAAGTCGAACGGTATATGTTAAGGTGAGTGTTGGACGAACCACCTATGATGTAGTAAGTTATAAAAATTTGTCTTAAGGGCAAACTTCTTTTTCCTATTTTGATATCTAACATAATAAAACTTGTTAGTTTAGTTAATGCCAATTTTTTTTCAGGACTACCCCAATGTGCAGCACTTTAAAATCGTGAAGATAGTATATTTCGTCAGAAAAGTTTCGAATTATTTTTCCAAATATTTAGGTAAGAAAAAATCGTTTTTTTAATATTAAAGTTATTCCCAAAAATTTTGGTGCTTAAGAGAACTTTTTAGTACAGTATGGGAAAACAGGTGTTGATATATTTTTTATATTTTTTTTTCAAATATGTTAAAAAATGTTACTCCTTTTATGAGTTTTATGAGTTAAATATTGAAAAATAATTTTGTAGTGAATTTGGCCAATATTAAGGTATTTTAAGATTTCTTTACTAAGATGCACTTAAAACTCCTCTCGTGGAACGATATCCCAGTAGAAGAATAAGCTAAAGAGAATGATTTTCTGAAAGTAGTTTACAATTTGAACACTAAAACCAATTTATTTGAAGTGCTTTCAGATTCATTTGTGTCAACTTTGCATCAATATGGGATTTTCATTTAAGGCATCGATCAAGATGGATACAGAGTTCTGATTGCTGGGGAGTAACTTAGTTGTTTATAAGGAGAAGTGGACATGTTTCTCTTCTATATCTAATATGTAATCTTGCAAGAGCCGAGATGCTTCTTGGGGGCTATCATGGATGATTAAAATAGCTATCAGCAAATGTTGATGTATGAATTCGATTATTAGTTGGCATATCAGAGGTGTACAAGAAAGTATCCAAGAAAATAAGCAAGAGCACTCCAAAGTATACTACTGTAGATTACTTAAGAATCTCCTTCTTTAAAAATAAATTTTCTACCAGTTAAACAGCTTTCCAATAATTTATCTGTATTAATGGATAATTTTTGCTTTATCTTATATATCATGCCATACTTTATCAAAAGCATACGAAACATCGATAAAAATTGCAGAGCAATACTTCTTTTCTTCAAACGTTTTGTTTATAATATTTACAAGTATGTGTGTATGTTTGATAGTGCTGTGTTTTCTTTTAAATTCGAATTGATGATTGGGACACATTCGTTTCTATTTAGTAGAAAAGTTAACTTATTCATTAAGAGTCTTTCAAAAAGCTTTGACATATTTGATAATAGACTTATAGGTCTATACTATTCGACTTTTGTATAATATTTTCCTGGCTTAGATATCATGGTAACCAGTGATACTAGTGATAGCGTTAAAAGTACAAAGTATTGTCGATCTCTCGAATCTAAAAGGAAAGGAGTTCAACTGCTTTGGATTGGAGTACAACAGGTGGCAACTCAATTACGTAATTTGATACATTGAGGGTAAATACATTTTTTAGATGACTTACAAACAGATTCCCTTTTCGGTATCATTTCTTGCCCATCATCCATTGTTATTACGTAAAGGGGGCTTACATAAAACTGGTGTCCTAAGTTTTTTGTTGCTCGCCATAGTGAGTAATAAGATTGCAGCGTTGCATCGAGATTTTCCAGATATATATTAAAAGATTAAATTTTTCGATATTTCAAGAGCTTATGGACGATTTTTGCACTATCTTGCCTTTGATTTGATTTAAGTGGATCCGTGAAGTTGCCACTCTCTTTGAGCTCTTCTATATTCTATTATATCTATTTTGTCAGTGGGTTAGGGTAACATGTTTAGCAGCTAGTTTTAAATTTATAAAATTATTGTGAGAGTGATCGATTTATTTTGGTGTACTTAGTGATATGTTTTCTGCACAGTGAGTACTAAGGTATTTCCTATAATTCAGCAAATTTATCATTGTGCTTGATATCGCAAAGTTATCAGCCGGGGATACAATTTCTCGGGGCTCATTAGCATAACAAAGATGGGAGAGTGACTCGAATTTAATCCATGGAAATATTTTTCATAACTCTAAAATCGATGACATCGTCCTCAGAATATATGTGCTTAGTATTATAATCGAAAGATGGTAGGAAACGGGGACCTAGTGATTCATAAAAATATTTATACTGATTTTCTGAAATTAAAACCTGGCAGGTGAAAATATCGATGAACTTACTAAGTTTCTATAACAATCTCCAATACATATTGCTGTAGCTTGAAGATAATTTTTACAAACATTGCACATTAAACAATGTTTAATGCGGGTTTTTATTAGCCGAACCTTCATATGCTCTTCCTCGGGGATTCTTTGTATCATAAAAAACATATCTATCTGCCTATTTAGAATATACTTCGAGATGTCAAATGGGTTTCAGTTCCAAAAACACACCTTAAAACAGTTCACGGTTTACTTAGAACAGCTTGTAACAGCATCGATTGGCTCTTGAGCACTTCTTGAATTATATTGCTATAGAGTTTGTAAAATTGTTTACCGATTGAAAAACCTCTCTATTGTAGTTTCCATAAATGTATTACAATTTAAATTTATTTTTAGGTAGAGAATTTGCTTGTGAAGTTTGATTGGCCCTAAGAACATTTGCGTATGATTTTCTGATGCTAGATGACTCTATTAATTAGGGGTAATTAGTTCCAAGAATGTTTGGTGGTTGAGTGGAAGTAATCCCAGTTGTCTTCATATAAATATACATATACATATACATATACATATACATATACATATACATATACATATACATATACATATACATATACATATACATATACATATACATATACATATACATATACATATACATATACATATACATATACATATACATATACATATACATATACATATACATATACATATACATATACATATACATATACATATACATATACATATACATATACATATACATATACATATACATATACATATACATATACATATACATATACATATACATATACATATACATATACATATACATATACATATACATATACATATACATATACATATACATATACATATACATATACATATACATATACATATACATATACATATACATATACATATACATATACATATACATATACATATACATATACATATACATATACATATACATATACATATACATATACATATACATATACATATACATATACATATACATATACATATACATATACATATACATATACATATACATATACATATACATATACATATACATATACATATACATATACATATACATATACATATACATATACATATACATATACATATACATATACATATACATATACATATACATATACATATACATATACATATACATATACATATACATATACATATACATATACATATACATATACATATACATATACATATACATATACATATACATATACATATACATATACATATACATATACATATACATATACATATACATATACATATACATATACATATACATATACATATACATATACATATACATATACATATACATATACATATACATATACATATACATATACATATACATATACATATACATATACATATACATATACATATACATATACATATACATATACATATACATATACATATACATATACATATACATATACATATACATATACATATACATATACATATACATATACATATACATATACATATACATATACATATACATATACATATACATATACATATACATATACATATACATATACATATACATATACATATACATATACATATACATATACATATACATATACATATACATATACATATACATATACATATACATATACATATACATATACATATACATATACATATACATATACATATACATATACATATACATATACATATACATATACATATACATATACATATACATATACATATACATATACATATACATATACATATACATATACATATACATATACATATACATATACATATACATATACATATACATATACATATACATATACATATACATATACATATACATATACATATACATATACATATACATATACATATACATATACATATACATATACATATACATATACATATACATATACATATACATATACATATACATATACATATACATATACATATACATATACATATACATATACATATACATATACATATACATATACATATACATATACATATACATATACATATACATATACATATACATATACATATACATATACATATACATATACATATACATATACATATACATATACATATACATATACATATACATATACATATACATATACATATACATATACATATACATATACATATACATATACATATACATATACATATACATATACATATACATATACATATACATATACATATACATATACATATACATATACATATACATATACATATACATATACATATACATATACATATACATATACATATACATATACATATACATATACATATACATATACATATACATATACATATACATATACATATACATATACATATACATATACATATACATATACATATACATATACATATACATATACATATACATATACATATACATATACATATACATATACATATACATATACATATACATATACATATACATATACATATACATATACATATACATATACATATACATATACATATACATATACATATACATATACATATACATATACATATACATATACATATACATATACATATACATATACATATACATATACATATACATATACATATACATATACATATACATATACATATACATATACATATACATATACATATACATATACATATACATATACATATACATATACATATACATATACATATACATATACATATACATATACATATACATATACATATACATATACATATACATATACATATACATATACATATACATATACATATACATATACATATACATATACATATACATATACATATACATATACATATACATATACATATACATATACATATACATATACATATACATATACATATACATATACATATACATATACATATACATATACATATACATATACATATACATATACATATACATATACATATACATATACATATACATATACATATACATATACATATACATATACATATACATATACATATACATATACATATACATATACATATACATATACATATACATATACATATACATATACATATACATATACATATACATATACATATACATATACATATACATATACATATACATATACATATACATATACATATACATATACATATACATATACATATACATATACATATACATATACATATACATATACATATACATATACATATACATATACATATACATATACATATACATATACATATACATATACATATACATATACATATACATATACATATACATATACATATACATATACATATACATATACATATACATATACATATACATATACATATACATATACATATACATATACATATACATATACATATACATATACATATACATATACATATACATATACATATACATATACATATACATATACATATACATATACATATACATATACATATACATATACATATACATATACATATACATATACATATACATATACATATACATATACATATACATATACATATACATATACATATACATATACATATACATATACATATACATATACATATACATATACATATACATATACATATACATATACATATACATATACATATACATATACATATACATATACATATACATATACATATACATATACATATACATATACATATACATATACATATACATATACATATACATATACATATACATATACATATACATATACATATACATATACATATACATATACATATACATATACATATACATATACATATACATATACATATACATATACATATACATATACATATACATATACATATACATATACATATACATATACATATACATATACATATACATATACATATACATATACATATACATATACATATACATATACATATACATATACATATACATATACATATACATATACATATACATATACATATACATATACATATACATATACATATACATATACATATACATATACATATACATATACATATACATATACATATACATATACATATACATATACATATACATATACATATACATATACATATACATATACATATACATATACATATACATATACATATACATATACATATACATATACATATACATATACATATACATATACATATACATATACATATACATATACATATACATATACATATACATATACATATACATATACATATACATATACATATACATATACATATACATATACATATACATATACATATACATATACATATACATATACATATACATATACATATACATATACATATACATATACATATACATATACATATACATATACATATACATATACATATACATATACATAT